>JANZLC010000007.1:25967429-25995481 GCA_026413385.1 Erythroxylum gracilipes | reverse complement strand
CATAAAAAATGATGTTATTTTACGTAATCAAAGTTAATAGCAACATCTAATGAGAGCCCTGTTAAAATATAAGGTTTGAAGAAGTCGAATAAGGCGTAATCTTATTCTTATATGATATAGAGATTACATAAATTTAGGTTGTTACATTATAAAATTTTGAGTTTTTGACAAAGTCGAATAATGTGATTTCAAGTTTGACCTAAAACTTGAAATCATAAGAGAAAACAAACCTGAATCAAAAGTCAAAACCCAATCAAATTTAGTCAGATCTGTTGACTTTGGGTTGTATAAGTTTTGTTAAGCTTAGATTTTAGGTCAAGTATATAGAGTATAAGATGGTAAAAAAGCTTGAGCTAATTTCAAATTGATCAAATTTTTAGATTGAGTATTTTGTATTTTAGAAATTCAAAAGTTAATTTTATTAAACTTAAGTTCAGAGTTAAAATTTGATTAAATTATACTTCATTTATTAATTTTGAATCGGACTATGTCGGGTTCGAGTCCTTTGTCGAGCCTCATTTACCGAAGCCTTAACATTGACATACAAGTTTAATCCATTTGGTTTGTCCATCAACTCCCTAGGCCCAAGCCCATGATTTTGGCGGTTGTTTCTATGGAGTCGGCCGAAGAACCCACACAAAACCGTGAACACATGGTCCAAACAGAAGAGCAAGTTCTGAAATGTCAGGAGCAATGAGTCCTGGTTTGAAGATCCTCTGGCTCTGGACCATCGGCACAGCCGCAGGTAAAGTTCGCTTTCAAAACTAATGTTTTCGTTTCTGGCATTGTCTCACTGACTGCTTTACGTTGCAGTACTGGTCACGAACGTGGTGAGAACCAGGTTACGAGATATGGAGCACTTCGTAAATGTCGATCAACAACATCAGGAGCAGAGTAATCACAGTGATAGCGTCGAAGTGGGAATCTCGCCGGATCTTGATGATGGGATTGTTCGAGAAGTGAAATCGTAGGTGTTGGTGGTGAGGATAGTTGTGTTTCTCTGGAGTGTCTTCTACCTGTTTGCTTAATGTCCCGAAAGAAAGGAAGGAAGGATGTTATGTTGAGTGTGAATTGCTAGTTTTAGCTTTTTCAAGCTTTTAACCATTTTGTGAACCTTTCGCTTTCTAAGCAAATTCTTCTACACATTGTCTCATACTCTCATGTAATGAAATAAATAAATAAAAACTGAATTCACATTCTTTTTGTTAGAGCCTGACCGGGCAGAGGCAGGTTGGTCCGACTCCGAATTCAACTCCACTCGACCTTTTAATTTAAAAATATAAAAATCTAACGTTTTCAGCAAAATCGATCTTGTTTTGCTTATAAAGATTGGATTTCGATCACAGATATGATAGAGTTTTTGTCTAAGTTTTTTTCAGTATAGTTTTTTTTTTATAATTTTTATAAGAATTTTTTATCACAGATATGATAGAGTTTTTGTCTAAGTTTTTTTCAGTATAGTTTTTTTTATAATTTTTTATAAGAATTTTTTTAAAAAATTAATTGACTGTTTGGTTGTCATTAAAAAAAGAGTTTTTTTTTGAAAAAGCTTCATATAGTAGACAATGTGATAACATAAAAATAAAAATATTTTTAATTTTAATTATATTTTATTTTGTAATAAAATTATTTATGTATATAAATATTATTTAAAACATATTAAATAATACGTAAAGTATTATATATTAATTATTATATAATTTTAAATCATATGAAACATACATAAAAATATATCATGTCAAATCTTTTATATAGATTATAACATAAGTAAACTAATATTTAAAATAAATATTAAAACATATAAAAAGTTAAATAATATTATATAAATCTTAGAATAAATATCCAAGTTAAAGTAAATAGTTAAATACATAATAAACGAAAAGATGAGTTTGTGGGTATTACGAGAATTATGTATAAAACATTAGGATAAAAGGGACTAAAAAATAGACTTATTAATTGATCTAAAAAATCTACCCAAAAAAGTTTTTTTTTAGAAACTTCAAATTTGAGCTTTTAAAAAAGTTTTATTTTGGCTGTCAAAAAGAAATATTTTTTTATTTTACAGTCAAATACTTATTTTAAAAAATTTAATAGTTAAAAAATTACTTATTGACATTTTAAAAGTTGAACTAAGTTGAATAAACCGAGGCTTATTTTTTTGAAAAATGGGCTCGAGCCCTAATCAATATGAGTCTGACATGTTAACTTTAGGTTAGGCTAAACCCAAATCATGATGCCATCTTTAATTGTATGAGTAGTATCAAGTGTGATCTTAAGAAAAAATGTGCTTTGATTCGAATTTGAGCCAAATTTATTTTAATTCGTTGGATTTAAGATGATTTGATCTGAATTCGAATCAAATTTATTTATTCTTGAACTGGATTAATATTTAAATTGCCTTTATACATTTTTTTATATGAAAATTTGGTTTTGGTTTATGTATTTCAATCGAGTGAATGAGTTAAAAATGAAAATTATTTCTAATATTACTAAAATGAATGCTCTAAGCATTGCCATTAATTTTTGTAACAATTTTTATACTAAAATAGGAATTCTTAAATTATTCATACGAGTAAGGTTTTGGATTTGTTATAATTTAGCCCATTTCCGAGCTAATAACTTATAAGTTTAAATTTAGTTGTTTTTAACGAACCTTTCGTGAGTCAAGTTCAGGTTCATAATGATTCGAGACTTAATTATTTTAAATACAATGACATAATTTTGTTTAAAAAAGTTGAGTATCGAGTAGACCTGAACTTGATCAATTCAAATCCGGATCTAATTAAAAAATACATTATGATATATTTTAAATTTTAAGAAAATTATTTTGCCATCCCTAGAGCTAAGTTTAGAAAACAGAATTTCAAAAAGTTGTCATTTTTTATTTTTAAATTAAAAATATATTTAATTAAACTCGAAATTTGAATGGGACTCGGAACATTAAATTTCGGGTTAAACCCGGTCTTTGTTTTTTTAATAAATAAATATTCTTCTTATCTGCTTACGAACATCACAAAACTGGTGGTCCTCTCAAGTCTCAAGCACACGGTATTATTAAAGCTTCTCTCTCTCTTCTTTCTCTCTCTAAAATCTAAGACACCCAAATCTCCGAGGAGCTTCTTAGCGCCACCGATCCCTTCTTCGTCTTGGTTTATGAGGTACCAATCCTTGCATATCTACGTAATTGTACTTGTCTCTCTCTATCTATGGTTCTTTAGAGTCTGAGAACTGATTTTATGATTGAATGACTCGCCGATCTGTTTCTTTTCAAAGCCATGGTCTTTATATGGATGATTTCCCTCCATAGGCTTGGTTGTTTTTCATTTCCTTTCGTCTTTCATAGACAAATTTCGCTTCTTTTTTAGATTTTAGTACCAGGATCGTTTCTTAGCTGTCAAAGAATTGGCAAGATTTGCTCTTTCTTTAACAAACGAAAGTATCCGTGTAGGTGGATCGAAGTTTTGGATCTATTAAAATTAAGAAATGAACAATTTTCCGTTTTTACCTTTTTAATTTTGATTTACTTGAAACATCATCGGGATTTTCGATCATAGTTACTGGATGAAATTGAGACTGTTGACTAATCTGTCTTTAATTTTTCCATTTGCAGCTCAAAGGAGAGACCCACTCTTGGGTAAGTTTCATTCTTAGTTTTGCTATTCATTTCTTGGAATATGGCAGTTATGTGCTCCATCATATATTCTTGTCGTCTTTATTTGTTCCTTGTTTCTTGGAATATTCCATTCCGTCCATGAACATTTGTACCATATGTCCTTCTAGATTTTCGTTCTTATTCCTCATTCCAGTTCTATTCCGTGATTTATTTCTCGTGGGAGTATTGGGTACGCCACTTTTTGTCCTTTATTGATTATAAGAGGGCATGCATGTTAAACTGCCTGTTTCATCTGTTCCTTTGGTCATACTTGGTTGGCATGAGAGAGGTACTAAATCTAATTGAAAGTTTTAATTTCGCTTCCTATCCAATGGATCATAGGAAGTGCAAAAGTATGTTCCACACCATTATTTCTGTTGGGTCAGAGTTAAGGGCGAAACGTTTTGCCTTAAGTTGTGATTTACTCTATAAAAAAGGTGTTTTTATTTTTAGATCGATGGAAATTCGCACAGAATAAGACCTTTGTAGTTGCTTGACTAAGTATCTTTTCCCCATGGATCTTCAATTCTTTTCAGTAATTACTCATGCAAGATCTCATTGAGGTTACAGATTCTTGTATAAGACTTGTATGTTTGCTGAGCTGGGAGAGTATTATTTAAAGATTGGGTCATTTCTATTCATAACATTTATGGAAGGAGAGGATATAAATTTTGGACATTGATAGTTAGATAGATGCCTTGACATATTGTCTTCATACCTCTATATTCATTTTGATTGGTCTTTTACATGTTTTTGTATGTATGCAGTGGCACGCGGATTAAGACCCGCAAACGGAATATTACAGCGCCGCTGGACCCTGCAACATTTGCTGATGCAGTGATCCAGATTTATCTGGATAATGCTGGTGATTTGGTAAATTTTCTCTCCATTATGATAGCACTGTAATAGCTTTTTTTGTGTGCGTATAATTTTAGTTGACCTATTCATCTTGGTTAACATGAAGAAACCTGATTGCTTGTAGGAACTTATTGCTAAGTGCATTGAATCTGCAGACCTTAACTTCTCAAGATACGGTGATACCTTCTTTGAGGCAAGTGTCTTCATATCTCGGGCAGAACAACATATGTTACTGTCACAATCTAAGTTAAGCACACATGCAGGTAGTTTTTACAGGAGGCCGAACACAGCCTGGCACAACAAAACCTGATGAGGGGGAACGTCATCCTTACTCTATAATTGATTGTGAGCCGAAGCGAGAACTCATCTTGCCATCTGTGGTCTACATACAAAAAATTTTGAGGCGGAAACCATTTCTCATAAAAAGTCTTGAAAATGTTATGCGAAGATTCCTTCAATCACTGGAACTCTTTGAGGACAATGAAAGGAAGAAACTGGCGATTTTCACAGCTCTTGCTTTTTCTCAGAAGCTATCTGGTCTTCCACCAGAGAGTGTGCTCCAGCCTCTGCTCAAGGATAATCTTGTGGCAAAAGGGCTAGTTCTTTCATTTGTTACAGACTTCTTTAAGGAGTATCTGGTTGATAATAGCCTTGATGATCTGATTTCAATTCTGAAGCGTGGTAAAATGGAGGAGAATCTTCTTGACATATTCCCATCTGCTAAGCGATCCACTGAGAGTTTCTCGGAACATTTTACGTGGGTTTGCTTTCCTACCTTATTAGATACTCTCTTCTTTTTTTCTATTACATGTTTTACATGTGTGTTTTTCTGGAATATAATGCATATTTGGCTTGTGGTGATATACTTGTTAACTGAAAAAATTTTATCATCAGAAAGGAAGGACTCATTCCCTTGGTTGAGTACAACGAGAAGAAAATATTTGAGGTGAAACTTAAGGAAATGAAATCTGCTTTAACAACCCAGATAGCAGAAGAAGCTGATATGTCTGAAGTCATAGACTCAGTGAAGCAACATGTCAAAGATGCTAAACTGCCTGATGTCGAGGTTGTCCGTATCTTGTGGGATGTGCTGATGGATGCTGTCCAGTGGTCTGGGAAGAACCAGCAGCAGAATGCCAATGCAGCACTGAGAAAGGTATGGTTTATCAATATGTACTTTTAATGCAAGCGGTTTTATTTAGCCTTGTCTCTTTGCCCCACCTTTTAGCCGTCAAGTTAAGGAGCCTCTCTGTGACCCACCTCCTATGGCCTATTTGGATCTGGAGGAAAGAATTATGCAGAAAGAATACATGTGGATTGATATTTTTTCTCTTGATGGTTAATAAGCTCCTGATGCTCTGTAGAATTGGACCCCCTGGAAGCTATTTCATGCATATTCAGCATGCTAATGGACATCATTACACCGAGACAAGCTAAATATGAACTTGAAATTATTTTGTGGGCTTGTTGATATAATTAGATTTTCATGTGGTAGCATTTTTATCTGGAAGTATCTAGAGAAAGAGTAACATGGTCTGTGGGATGAGAACTTTCATGATACACAGGTGAAAACATGGGCAACACTGTTGAATACATTCTGCACCAATGGAAAACTTGAGCTGGAACTGCTGTATAAAGTTCAGATGCAGTGCTACGAGGATGCAAAGCTAATGAAGCTGTTTCCTGAAGTGGTGAGGTCCCTGTATGACCAGGACGTACTTGCGGAGGACACCATTCTTTACTGGTTCCGAAAAGGAACAAATCCCAAGGGCCGGTATGTGTATATGTCATTACCAGTATACACAACACTGCATATATGTGCAGAAAAGATGTTGACGATGAGGTGCAGACTAAAGAAACCAATGGTTTTTAACTTTATTGCAGGCAAACTTTTGTGAAAGCCCTGGAACCTTTCGTTAATTGGCTGGAAGAGGCGGAGGAAGAGGATTAAGCTAGATGGTGTTATTAGATTCCACCTTACCATATACTATCAAGACTAGTAGTTACGTAAATCTTAGAATATGAATTCTCTCATAAAGTTTCCGCCGTCTGCTGAGACTTGTGGTGTGCCTGTATGTTGATGATAAATCATAAACCTACCTTGTTTGGAAAACTGTAATAACATTTATGCCTTATCTAGTACGTTTCTTCGGCTTCATTCTCTCCGTGTGTTTTATGTTAGTTTACGTAAGGCCTGAACCGAGCTGACAAAACTATTGCGTTTTAAATGGGCCTGGGCTGCTTGTACAACTGCTTTCGGGTTAATGACTGTTTGGATGGGCTTTCTAGAAGTCAATAAGTATTTTTTTATTATACAAGTTTTTTTTGTTTAAAAATGGGTATTTGGTTGTAAAATAAAAAACATTTTTTTAACAAATATGACTATTTTGACAGTTAAAATATAGCTTTTTAAGAAATTTGGAGCTTATCTAAAAAGAGTTTTTTCAGATAGATTTTTTAGATTAATTAATGAGCTTATTTTTAGTCCCTTTTATCTTTATGTTTTACACATAATTCTCATAAATTTATATTCCGGTTTATTATGTATTTAACTATTTTTATTATGTATTTAACTATTTACTCAACTTAGATATTTATTTTGAGATTTATATAATATTATTTAACTTTTTTATATGTTTTAATATTTATTTTTGATATTAGTTTACTTATGTGATAATCTATATAAAAAATTTGGTTAGATATATTTTTATTTATGTTTCATATTGTTTAAAATTATATAATAATTAATATATTGTGCTTTGTATATTGTTTAATATATTTTAAATAATATTTATATCTATAAATAATTTTTATTACAAAATAAAATATAATTAAAATTAAAAGTGAATTTTATTTTTATGTTACTAAACAGTTTGTTGTATGAAGCTTTTAAAAAAATGTTTTTCTTAGAAAAATTTCTCATAAAAACTCTACAGAAAAAATTTTACTGACAAAAATTTTACTGGTATAATCTAACCAAACAAGGGATATATATATGATTTATCTATTATTTGTTTTTTCAGAAATATTGTTGCAATGAAACGGCGACGTCCTCTTGCATTTTTTGAAAATATACAGAACTTAATGGACCCATAGCTGGCCCATTGGATTTAAGTGGGTCCTAATATTGATATATTTCCCGCAGTCGAAGGATGCCACGTCATCTAAAGCTTCCGGTGTCGAGAGTAGGCTACCTTCAAGAGGGCGGGAAAACATTTCATCCAATTCCCGCCCCCCTACTCCTCCCGTCACCCCTTACTTCCTCCCTCTCTCTCTCTCTCTCTCTCTCTCTCTTTCTCTAACTCTCAACCGGAGCGTCAACGTTGATGAGATGGATATGCAAGGTCTTTCTATCGTCTGCGCCGGGCTTGGTGTCGCCGCAGAGGACGAGAACGGCAATCAGATCGGCTACTGCAAGGGCGAGCAATGCCTAGGTATGTGTCGGTTACCGATATCTGTAAGGATCTGTTTGTTTATGCGAAATAAGGTTTAAAAACGGAAAAATAAGGGAGAAAGTGATTAGGTTTTCTTTTTAGCAGATAATTTAAGGGACTTGCTGAGATTTTTGAGGCGCGATGATCCGGAAACACGAGAAGTGTTTAAACAAGTCTGTAGATGGAACATTGTGTCCAAGGATTTGATACCGATTATTCAGTACTGTCAAGATGATCGTCAGTTGATTCTGAATGCTGGTATGTGTTACTTGTTTCTCCTGTCATGGTGATTTTGTACTTTCACGTTTACTAGTTGTTGCTGTTGCCCTGGAAGTATAATTTGTTCGTTTTTGATGTTGCAGTTAAGGTTTTGGTGTTTCTTACTATGCCAATCGAGCCTTCTTCGAAGGATATTCCTCAACAGATGGAGTATCTTTGGGCTTTGAAGTCTGCGATTACATGTAGCGACACAATCACAGTCGTTGTTTCGCTTCTTGAAGGTCCGCTTGAAAATCTGGAAGCGTAAGATCTAAGCGACCATATCATTTTCAATTTTTCTTTATTGATAATTTGGTTTATTGCCTTCGGATTACAGAATATAAATTCCTGCTTCTGCTGTTCAGTTCCCTATGCACTTAGTTCTCCTATCGTGAATAATATTTGTCATGTTGATAGCGTTACCACTGTGAAATTCAGTGAAACGTTCACCGAGGATGATTGGAAAATGGTACAACTTGTCCTGACACTGTTTCGGAACATTCTTGCCATTCAAGAAATTTCCCCACTGCAGAAGGTTGCTGGATCTGCTTGTCAACTTTTGATGTTAAGAGAAAGATTTCTGGAGCTTTTGTTCCATGAAAATGTGATGGACCTTATCATAGTTATAACTCAGCATCTTGGGGGAACTTATAGCTATCTGCGGCAGGATAATTTCCTTTTGCTTGAAATATTCCACTTCATTTTTATGGGCCAAGAGCCAGAGTTGGTTGCCAATGCAAATGTAAAGGTGTGTATTTCTGCTTTTCTTCACCTTCTCCAGGAACTAGAACTTTGAATTGGTGGAACTACATAGGCAAAGCCAAAATTCTAGTTGTTGCAAGTAGTGTTTGCATTCAGCCGTCAGCAATCGCATTGTCATTACTTTTTTGAACCATTGATCCGTAGAACTTACTGCACTATGTTATGCTTGTCCATCGATATAGTTAGCAGTCCTAATCAATTTAATTTGGTAGTTTGGTGAAGGCACCAAGAATTCCTTTCATAACCTCAAATCCATCATGGAAGAGGAAGAAGCGAAAATAAAGCTTTCCAGATCACGGAGTATGGCTCGTCATTCACAATTCGCTGGAACTTTTACACGACTTGCCATGGTATGACAGTGCATTGCAGTTTATGATTATAAGCATTTTGCTAGGCCTAATTCTAATTTTCCTGTTGTTCTCCATACAGGATGGTTCTAAAGCAGTATATAAAGGAAGCCCAAGTTCTACTTGTAATAAAATACCTAAGGTTAATAATCCACATAGAGGTCCGGTTAAAAAGATTGTATCAGACCATGGGAGATTGCCTACAATGAAGGAAAATATTCCGCAGTTACTTCACGGTTTACTGAACCAGTTTCTCTCGGGGGGTTTCAATGGTACACGTAATATTAGAACATGTGTTATCTTTGTTTGGTGTACTTCTTTTATGTCCCTTTCTTTCTCTCATGGCAAAGCTAATATTTAACATGAACAAAATGCATTCAGCTTTGATGCAGTCAATTCGTGAGGATATTGAAAAGGAACACAATGGTGTCCAGAACTCCGATGTCATTACATTTTTTCAGGTTGCTCAATTTGTCACTTCTTTCCAATATCACAAGTTCTTGAATTCTAAGGTGAGATACAGAAGTCTCTTTTAATCTTATAGTTTCAACGAGGAGTACTTTACACTTTGTCGAATATAATGAATGCAGTCTTTTGCCTTTGATTTTATCCTTAACCTTTGATTTCAAATACGATCATCTCGTTTTGTTTTTCTTATTTCCCTTATATAGCAAGACCTCAATTCTATAATCTTCCAGTAGGTGTTACTTTAATAACTCTTAGAGCAATTGGCTAGAGATGCATTTACCCACAATACTATGAATCCCTTGCAATTGATCGTGGTTTGAAGTCTCTTCTTCCCGTTGGCGGAGCATTGGAAAGTAGTTTAACATCAAATCTCCTTAGTCCTTTAGCACTAAAGTATTATGTAGCCAGGAACCTTCACAAGAATATGACTTCCCGTCTACTTTTTCTTGGTTTAAAGTCATTCAATTTCTCTGATCTGGTGCTTTTATTTGTTATTTAATAGCCTACCAGTGAGGAAACCTCCAAAGCTTTTGCGGACCAATATGATGATGTCATGTCCTTCAAAGGTGATATGTGTGGGCCAATTGCAGAATCATTGAATGAATCAATGTTTCAACTTGTCATTTCAAAATGGCGTTACTCCTTTGACGGTTTGAAGGAGACTCATAACTACAAGTTTCTGTCTGCTGCCTGTTCTCTTATGAAAACTATGGTGAATATCTTTCGTTTTTAACACTCTCTTCTCCTGATAGTCTCCTTTTACAAGAAAATATGTTCGAACATGAATAATAATTATGTGAGAAGGATAGAACTGGAACTTAAGTTACCTTCTGTGCTTTCATGCAGATTCGCATGCTAGATTTGGTAATTAAAATACTTCCGGAAGACTCTAAGGAGCCTCAAACGGCTCGTATCCTACTGTATAAACTGTTCTATGATCAAACTGATAACGGGATGACCCAATTCCTTTTGACTCTCATCAAAGCTTTTGATAATCACAAGCAACCCAAAAGGTTCTTCCTTTGTATCCAGGTTTATCATTTAAATATTCTAGCATGCATTTATCAGTTGATTAAATGACTTCTTGACTCACCAATGGTTACAAGTTCTTTCTCCTATTAGGAAAGAGACAGCTAGCTATAAACTACAAGTTTTAGTTTCACAACGTAATTGTTAACTTTTGCATCTGTCGCCGTGTTCTGGCTTCCTGCCACCAAAAGTATACTTGCTCTTTAGAAAGATCAACTGAAAAGGAAAAATAGCAAACGTCTACTGGGAATAATCTTTTAACAAGTGCTTACAACTGGATACAAAATGCAACTTTTCCCAAAATATTAATACGGGAGCTATTTTTGTAATACTACTAAAAGGATGTCATATTGCTCATTCTTTATACAAATATTTTAAATTGCGTTGACACTCTTTTTAGGTTGGGGTACTATGTGCTTTAGACTGCTTATTGCTTCCTTTCTACTATTGTTAAAAGTATGTCTAGAGTACGGGTGCCCTACCTTTATTTTTTTCCACTAATATTGAACGTCTAACAGCTTTATTTGGCATTGGTCTTGTATGCATCAGTCTCAGAGTGTCATTTTCTTTGTAAATTTATGTTGGCAGTCTCTCTTTAGAATGTTTCTATAAATATCAACCCGGGGCATCTCATCAGCTTCAAATGCATATTGCATTCCAATTTTCTCTAAATACGTTTGTCTAAAATATAACGCATAGAGATATTCGCTTTTTTCTGACTTATGAATTCATTTTTGTTCTTAACAGTGATCTTGCAGATCTGCTGGAAATGCTTTATGTAATTGTTAGACAGATGGAGAATCTTCAGTCGCGTGGAACTCTGAGGGTGAGTGCATCTTTGGAGTAGTCTTAAATGAAAATAATTGCTTTCTCCCTTGGTTATTTATTGAACTCATTTTACTGGTGTATCAAGCTGATTGAAAACAGGGTCATTTTTCAAATAGTTTCTATCAAAATGGACTTCACTAAAAACATGTAACTATCGTGGAAATATTTTACAATTGTGCGGTACTGGCTCTTCATAGGCTACGGGACATAAGATACAGCCTGCCATGTACACTTTTCTCGGAATTTATTGAATAAGATAATTACCCAATGTAGTGCCAAGTAGTGATGAACTCGTTCTGAGTCTTAAGGGAAGGTTTGGTTCCCTCTACCCCCATCTTAAGTCAATCGATATAGTATGTCATATTTGGAGAAAGTGTGTCAAACACAATGACCATTCAAATTATTGCTAAAATATCTTCACATCTTCCTGATACACTTTGATAGGATTTAGAAGATTAAGTTGGTTACACATTCAGTTAGTTTTTACAAGATTGTGTTGATGGTGTTCCCTGTTTACTAAGCCTTCGGGGATTCCAAAATAACATGCCTTAAAACTATGACTCCAGGCCAGCGTTAGTCCATGTCAAATTGCTGCGGTTTGAGCAATTATGAGTATTAGTGTAAGATGATAAATGAAAGCACCATATATTGTGACGGTCTCTGGTCAATCCCTGATAGCCAGAGCTTTAGGATTTCCAAGTGAGCTTTTTTTTTTCGAAAATTAATTTCCAAGCGAGCTATTGCTTGCATCATTCATAACCTGAGGGAGTAAATATCAATACAATCCATTCCACTACCAATATACTTTGATTCTCTATCAACTAATAAGGTACATTTTTGTGTCATTTTGCTTTTGGCACCCTTTTTCTTTTTTAACACCGAACTATGATTTATATCACTTGAAACATGCCAACAAATTTACATAACGAAAGAACTCAAACTTATGACATTGAATCTTCAAAATCAAATTTTTTTGCAGGAGACTGCCACGCTCTTTCGAGTCATTGGGATTAGTTTGAGTTATTGTAATTTTTATGGTTAGAAAAATGTGTTATCAGGTCAAAAAAGCTGTTAACTTGATAGAAAATCAGTTTATGTTCATGTTTATTTAATGCTAATATTTGATTAAGTCAGGTATTCATGTTGCCTGTCACATTTATGATAATATCATGTCTTAATTGCTTCTTTGAGATGTTGCCATAATTCATTGGGATCTATATATCGCTTCTATTTATGACAAACATTTGAAACCTTTCCTTTGTGATTAAGGTGTCTAAAAAATCAAGGGCGAGTAGAAAAAAGAAAGCACTGAGTGGCAATAAGGAAACCGAAAATGAACTCACTGCAGGCGAAGCTAATGTTCAGGATAAGAATCTTCTTTCTTGTAGCGAACATCTGGAGATATCAGAAAAGGAAATTCGAGAAAATGCATCTTCTGATCATCAAGAAAATAACGAGCTTACGGTCCAAGTTGATGCAACCAAGCAATCTGTGCAGGAGACGGTGAACTTTCATGGTAATCTACCTCAGGAGGATGACGGAAAGAATGACTCTATAAATGATGATATCTCTTGTAGTGCAGATGATTCTTCTGGTGATGAGCAAACCACCGTGACTTGTGAAGTTGATTTTAAGGTCTCAACATTTGTGTCAACTCTTGCAAACCACAGCATCATTCAGAATTTATGCTGGTTGCTTAAGTTCTACAAGAGCAATTCCACACGGACAAATCACTATATCATCAGCATTTTGAGGAGAATTACAGATGACTTGGATCTATCTCCAATGTTATATCAGGTTATAACTTGAATTGAATTGTCCTTAAAATATTGGATTTTCATATGTGATTGTTACTCACATGACTACCGTGCCAAGTTATGCAGTTATCACTTCTTATAACGTTCTATGACATCCTGGATGAGCAAAAGTCGTGTCCATGCAAGGAATACACAAACATAGTTGATTTCCTTACAACTCTGGTTAGAAGAATGCTAAGGAAAATGAAGAATCAACCCCTTCTATTCGTGGAAGTTCTGTTTTGGAAGTCCAAGGCAGAATGCCATTACATAAATGCTGAATATCTAATGCATGAGCTTGGCAACATGAGGAAAGGCAGTGCTGGTTTGGGCAGCATTTCAGCAAATGAAGAATTTGGATCGTCACGAGCACAGGACTGGGTACCGAGAAGCATAGCAGATGCGCTGGGTGAAGATGAGGCAGATGTTGTGATCTCTCATGAGCTAGGGTATTAGATGCTTCTTTTTCTCATTACATTATTTTTATTTCACGAGCCTGGGTCTTAGAAGCCGTTTTAGTCCTAGGAAGCAAGATTTGCTTAACAACTTTGATATCTGATATCTTTTGGCTTGCCTCTTGTGTTCGTTAATTGGAAGGCTGGAAAACCGCTTTTGGTGCTTCAGCATGATTTAACTAGAAAACACCATCAAGCTTGGATCATTTTTAGGAACCCATGGAACGTCATGACTGTACAGTGTAAAATTGTTTCCTCATGGTGTGGTTCTCGTACAAAATAAAGGCCCCAACAGAAGTTAAATGTCTTGGCTTTTCACGAGATGTCTAGAGGTCTTTGATGTACTGAAAAGGCGAAGATTGCTTAGTGTCTTGGGAATGAAAAGTAAATCAATATCTTCCATTTCCGCATATATGGTCGGATACTTGTTAACATTATGATATGGATGCTATTTTATAGACCCTTTTGAACGCTTTTTTTCGTCAAGGATTTTTGGATTTTCCTTATTTATTTTTATTTTCCTGGTGCAGTGAAGGAGATGCAACTGAACATGAACCTGAAAGAGTTACAAAACGAAAGAGAAGACTTGTTCTCACTGATGAGTTGGAGACAAGAATAAAAGATCTCTATGATAAGTAAGTATCACATCTGTTACATGCATCATACAAGAATGCATTGATGAGACACTAACAGTTATTTTTGTATCATAATGAGTTTGTCTGTGCTTGTTTTAGCCTTTCTATAAAGATCAAATCACTCTTTTTCCCATTCGGTGTGACTGAATTATTTTCGCAGGTTCAAAGATGATGGAGACTGTAGTCGTTTAATTGCTGAATCCCTAGATCCCGATGGTCAGATTTCGGCAGCACAAGTTTCCAACAAGCTCAAGCAGCTGGGATTAAGAGTCGCATCCAAGAAAAGGCGGCGGCTTGTGGACACGCCAACTTCAGCCGAACGAAAGCAAGCTATGGAGATAGGAACTCAGGTTCAGAACCCAGACGAATTAGGATGTTCGAAGCAAGCTGTGTAAGTTTTAAGAGTATTCTCTTTTCTTTAGTGATTGTTAAAATGCTTTCCCACTCTTTCAAGTTAATATGCTGGCGCTCTCGTTTTTAGCAGGAGCACTAGGAAACGAGTACATGCCTTTAACAGAGACCAGGAGGAAATGATTAAAGTTTTGTATGAACAGTAAGTGCCTAAGGAATTCTATATTATCTATTAATGCAAGTTTTATCCGATGGGGTACAAAATGAACGGGATGAACGATTTATACTTGACTTTGATGAAATATATGAATTAACTTTTAAAATTTTTATAAAAACAAGTACTTAATCTTTATAAGTTTGTTCTTAACACCAATACTTGCTTATAAAACAATCTTTATTTAAATGAAATTTAATAATAAAATTTTTATTATATGAATAATTTTTATTCCTATCATGTATTCATTTTATTATTGTTAACAGATGATAAAAATTATTAGGTAAATAAATGTTAATATTAAGAATTAATTTATAGACTATAACTTAAAATCTTATTCAGATTTTTGTTAAAATATTAAGGTGGATTTATACATGTAAACTTCATGAACCGTGCGATAAAGAGTCCCATCATTTTTATATGTTGGAAAAGGATATGACAGGAGTTTCTATCTTCACGACGCAGGTTCAAAGACCATAAAAAGTGTAGCAATATGATTGCAAATGCACTACCAGCTGACAATCCTTTCACGGCTGGCCAAGTTTCCCGAAAGCTGAAACAACTTGGTTTGCGTGTGCCCCGTAAGAAGTCTGAAGAGAATATGCATTCCAGGGAAGATGAACCTAGTGACTTTCTTCATGGGGAGGATTCAGATAACGAGACACTGCAATCATTAAAGAACAGGTATGTCTACTGAGTTTTGGTAAAAATTTGCCAATGTACCCAACTAATTTGTTGGTCGAAATCACATAATAATTCTCATTTTGTAGAAGAAAAAACAAGAAAGAAACCTCATTGTTTAGTGAGGAATCACTGACACGAAATATTGACGGAGAGGTTTCTGGAGATTCTGGCGATGATTTCCCAAGCTCCGTTCCGAGGTATCTCTCTTATTTCTTGTTAGCTTAATCGTTAAGCAAGGCCTTCTTTCTATGATTCATTTTCTTACTCGCCGCAGTTACCATCGAAGCCATAAGCCACCTAGTCTAATCTACTAATCTTTTAGGTAATTCAACTGTTTGTGGCAAATTGGAAGTATTTCATTGCTGAGCTTAGAATTTATGGATCGACATAGAACCTTCCCCTTCCGAAAGTGATTTTGGTTTTATTCGTAGTTATTGGAGACTGGGGTCCCAACAATTATTTGCAAAAAGTTTATGATTATTAACACTTCTTTTCGTGTTGAAGACATATAAATAAACTTGGTGACAAGCATTCTGCCAAGGAGCACGATAAGGAACGGAATTTGTCCGGGGATTCAGATGATGACCAAGTCTTAAGCGCCATTGCCAAGTAACTTTCTCAGTCTCTCTTCTCCGTTAATTTCCTGAGCCTTTTAACGAACTTGTTCATTACTGTATATTACTGCATGACTATGTTTCATTAACAACCGTTCAGTGCCTTGTATTAAGCTATTCATAATTCTTTCTGCTTTCACCGTCGCATGCATTCTTTCGAGAGTAGACACGGCCAAAAAAAAAAAAAAAAAAACTAAGCCTCCTCTTTTTTGACTCATCGGACTTTCTCATTATTTCCTGGATCTAATTAATTATAAAAATTGAATCAAACCAATATGAAAGTGAATCAAATTAAATTTGATCGGATTTGATTCTCTTAAATCTAGCGCTTGCCTTTAAATGGTGAATATTGACATATCTACATATAATGACGTCAGTTAAAATAATTCAATTTCTGGACAGGAAAACCAGGAAGTTGGTTTCATCAGCAGAAGACGAGAAGGCCGCAGAAATATTCAATAAGCCTTCAGCGACTGATGACAGTTATATCGATGGAGTTCATGAAGATGCTGCAGAAAGGTATGTTGAACTCGTCAACTTGACTGAATAAATGCCTCCCCTAGTGGTGACAATATGCGAGCACATACAAAGTTCGGACTCAGTTAAATCTTCTGCTCTTATCTAGGGATGGAGGCAACCGACCCATGAGGATGGCCATTGACGAGATTGAAAATGATGTCTCAATTGACCATGTGAAGAAGGGAGTTGACTTGAGTCTTGAAAATCCGTCAGTAGATAATAATGCTGATGATAATCTATCCGATTCATTAGCAGATTCAGAGGAAGACGTTGCTCCTCCTAGCGCTTCGATAGAAAACACGTCCTTATCTAGTAGGAAATCTCGACTTAGTCACAGGATGGTGATTGATTATAGTGACGATGATTAAGAAGGAAAAGAACGTCGACTTTACTGTTCCGGAAGCATTATTCTTCTGTTAGGTGAGGGTACAGCACCAGTACACCAAGCCGCCCACCTGGATGGCACGCGGCTTTTCTCCTCTGTAAAGTCAGTTGTTCTTTGCTTACTCTTTTTTAATTAAGATAAGATGGTCGGGTGTCGAGGGAGGTCTTGGTTCTTCATTCATGCGCCTAATGTTCGATTAGGAGTTTGCCACCGATTGATTTGTGATTATCTGTGTTCATGAGATTTCTCTCTCTCTCTTTTATAATTTCTAGAGGATGCTTTCAATCTCTCTACATTAGGTCGGGTTTCGTAGATGGATGGGCCGCTTGCTGCGGAGCATTTATTTGTAAGCCGTAATCTTTTATAGCAGTCATTTATTTTTAATAGGTCATCTCATTAGAAACGAATGATCACAATTCACAACATTGTCACTACGTACTTGCCCAAATAGACCTACCTAACGGATCTAAGAAAGTGAATGTAATTGATTAAGCTGAAAATAACTTATCTTAGAAAGTGCAAATCGATGTGCCGTTTTGTCTGGTTTTTTTGTTTGTGATTTTTAGCTTTTGTTTCTGGAATTTAGCTTAGTTTTTCAAAGATATGCATTTGATATGTTCATTTGTGTAATTAAGCATAATTGTACAAATTGATAAAATGAAAATTGAAGATTGAGTTTTAAAAACCAATTTAAGAATTGACTTTAAAATTTAGAAGTCTAAGAAATTCAAAGGTTGAATTATTTTTAAAAGCTAAAAAATCAATCCAATCAAGCATTAATATTTAATTTACAATTGTTTATAATTATTTGATTTCTTTATAAATTATAATTAATGTTTTACATATATTAATGTAAATAATTAGCCCTTTGATTTAAACAATTTTATAAATTTATTTAATTTTTAAATTTTGATTCAATAAATAAGGACTTTGATTAAACTCAATTCAGTCCAACTGCAAGTCTAATTACAAGTAATAAAATATTAAATGATAACTAAAGATAAATTTAGTTAATTACTTAAGTAATTAATACATTTGCTGTTTTACTTCCAAAAAACTTTAGTAAAGAATCTAGACTAAGCAGTCATTAAAGAATAGGTATACCTTCACATTTTTTGCTCGGCTCAATCCAAGGCCCGAAATCCCCATAACTATAGGCAAAAGAACATTTTGTAATTTTTAAATTAAATAAAATATTTAGATATTAAATAAAGTAAAAATTTGGGCTTGAACTGAGAGCAATTGGGATTGGGCTCAAACTGTCATAGGCCCAGACCCTTAAATGAAATTTGGGCTAAATTTAAGCCCAGGCCCATCCTACTCCATTGCCAATGTTAAACTAGACCGGAAAAAACAAACCTTTAAAGAAGCAGACCCATAGAGACGTGTATTAAATGCAGTTATATGATTTCAAGAATAAATTAAAAGCCTAAACTGATTATTTATCAGGTTTTTTTAAAGCCTGAAGACAGGTCCACTTCTGCCCATAGTCAACAAACTTAAGCAAGCCCAAGCCCAATCCCATGATCTAGTCTACATAAGGGTGGCACTTATGTCAGTCCCGGGCCTGAAGCCCACACAAAACTCAGATGGGCCCAAAAACTTTTAGACCGACCAGCACAACAGCCTGACAGAGTTCGGGCTTAGGCCTAACAGCCTGAGTCAATCAGACTTTATCTCGGCCTTCGGCTTGTTTAATTTCAGGCCCGT
This sequence comes from Erythroxylum gracilipes, assembly GCA_026413385.1. NCBI lineage: Eukaryota > Viridiplantae > Streptophyta > Magnoliopsida > Malpighiales > Erythroxylaceae > Erythroxylum > Erythroxylum gracilipes. The sequence continues at coordinate 25,976,482 of JANZLC010000007.1, read as the reverse complement.
TCAGGGCGGATGCTACTCTACTTTAACTACTATTATGTTTTCCTCCAAAATTTGGATTGCGTTTCCAGTTTAATTGCAGTCAAATCCTTGAATGCAAACTCTTCACAACGAAATGGGAAAGAATCGAAAGATAATTCGAGAAGGAATAATTAACAATTACAATGCAAACTTACAACAAGCTCTGCCTCCTACTTTCAAGCTGGAGAACAATGAAGAAATGAATTAATTCAAACTTACAATATAGATGTTACTCGAACGGAGTGATCAGCTGATCCGGTCAAGAAAATGGGTAGAGTTGGATGCCAATCCACAGTTGTGATAATTGAACTGTGTGGGAGAGTTCTCATGCCATTCACATGTCCGCGAACCTGAAAACGATTAATCTTTTACTTAGTCACAGCCTCACAGGATCTACAGCTGAGCCACAATACACAAATCTAAACAAGGACTGGGATACTTCTCAGGAACCAGGTCTCTGGCTCATCCAGGTTAATTGATCAAACTGGCCCATGATACATTAGGGTCTATCTTCCTGGGTTGAACCAGTTCAAGTAGCTAGACTGTATAACTGTTGACAATTGACTCGCCTGGTCTCTCGGTTCTACCGAGATCAGCCAATCTGATCATTTTACTATTGATGAATTCAACAGTCCAAACATTTCAATACTTTAACCCCAGGCTACTCCTTGTTGCCAGATCTATAGTCCTTTTTATATTTAAGTTATATTACCATTTGTTTGAAAATCAGGATTGCCCCTGCCTTAAACCTCGAGTCTTTAAGTTTGAAATGGGGCCTCATCGATCACATTGTGAGTACCACTCATCCAAAAGGCTGAAGAAAATGGGTATCACATTGTAAACAAAAGCCATCATCTTCACAGGAGAGAGTTGTACCTGGTATATGGGTGCTCTTACCAAACTAGAAGTGACCAAAAGTCTCCTCCCATTAGCATCCAAAGCCATTTCATGTCTATTCCATGACGAGGTCTCAGTGTCAAAGAACCTAGAGGGAGATTAGATAATCAGTTAGACCCTTGCTAAGCAAAACATATATATACATTTAGCAAATAAACTGAACAGGATGGCACACAACCATGCGTTCATTTGGCAGAATTTTGTTTCTTTTTAACATTCATTCACTCTTTTAAGTCTCTCCATTGCTACCTTTCTTTCTCTCCCACGATATATAGTATATAGATAACTATACACACATATAATTAGTTAGTATTCCCCACTTCCCTTCTGTCTAGAGAATTCAAGATCAAAAAGTGACGAAATAGCCAAGTTCAAGAACTGGTAAAGTACCTTGTAACAAGAAACAAAACTTAAAAAGACATACAAAACAAAAGTACCTGCGGCAACTTCTTGACCAAAGGACATGACCTTGGTTTTGCAAGCTCCATTCAAAAATCTGGAAGCACAAAACACGAGTCTAGTTATCTATATATTGGAAAAAAGTACTGAATCAAATAAACTGGATATTGCACAAACAATTCCACCACAAACTTCATTGATCAGACAAGAACCATTTACCTTTCCATCAGAACCCAAGCTGAAAATGCTTGTCTCATCAGGCCCAAAAAGAATTGAGCTTATAGGAGAATCATGTGCTGGCCAACCAGTAATTTGAAGGCCAGCGGACATGTCTTTTGATAGTTAAGTTGCACGCATACATGCACAATAACGAGCATGTTTTCTGAAATTCTTTTATTCCATTGTCAATTTCCAAACTGCGTACAGACTACAATAGAGGTCTAAGATTCTTATGGACTTCAAAAGAGACATAAAAATGACGCTACTGCTTAAACCAAAAGGATACCAAACATATGGATCATTCCATCAGTTGCAGAAGCTGCTAAAATCTTTCCATTGTGATTGAAGCATATGGAAGTAATTGCCGGTGGATCTTCGCCAAGAGGAAGAACTGTCTTCACTAATGAAAATCATTTTAAGGAATAAATGGGAAAAAACTGGTGTGCAAACAAACATGAAGATCTGAGAGAAAACAAGAATATACCATGGGTCTCCATGTCTTCATGTTCCATGCAGTTAATGAAGCATATCCTAAAGTGTCAATATAGCTTGAACCATGCCTGCTAAGACAATGAGATCCCATTATTCTCTATCTCAATATCAAAACTTTTAGAGAAAGAGAGTTATTAGAATCAGAGTTTTCTTGAAATCGAATACCAATAAGACACCATTGTGGAGTACAATTATAACCATTTGCATCAATAAGAAGTTTTTTCTAACAACTAATCAGCTTCTTCCTCTTGAACTACCCGCAACGAAGAAAAGAGACTTTCAATCAACAACAAAATGTAGAAGTAAATTACCTTCTTGATGCTGCTGCTGAAACAAAAATGGGTTCTACAGGGCTGCATTTGATGTCCAATATACTGCAGAACAACAAAAATTCAAAACTTTATAATCAACACAAAGGGAAAATGTCATTGGATGTGGTCATGAAACCACATACCTTGGAAATGCTTCACCGGTGTTGAGATCACAAACAACTCTCTTTGCATCAACATTCCAAGCCTTGATACCTCCATCGGCAGTGCCTATGAGAAGCTTTGCCAAAAGAAACGACAAAACTTAAATGAAGAGATTATAGTTCTCAACAAACTGGAAAAATGAACCTCTATCAAACTCTGTATTAATTCATGCCACCAAAAACTAAATAGGTAATATTTACCAGGCGGTCAGATTTGCACTCCCAATCAAGTGACATAATCTCTGCTCCACAGTATATGGTGGCATTTCTAGATGTTGAAGTTGATGAGTCATATGCCCATATCCTTCATTAACAAAATGCATTGAAAATGAGTAATAGATTAGAACTTTAAAGTAGTAAACTATATAGCAGTTGCGAACAGTATGCAACTAATAGACAATGACTAGGTCCTTATATCACAAAGCACCATAAGAGTACCTGACAGTGCCATCTACAGAAGCACTTGCCACATTGGTCCCAGATGCAGAAAAACGGCACCTACTGATTGGACTTGTATGGCCCAAAAATGTCTCCTGCAAAGCATGATTTAGTGAATGAAAATACCATAATAACAAAATTGAACAAAAATAGTGGAAAGCAATAAAGAAAGCAGACATTATTACTATCTGATTATTAAAATGTGAAGTGAATTATCAGCTGATCAGCAATTTCACCTGGAAATCTACTTTCACTTCAGGGAACTCTTCTTTGCTCTGGATTTCCCCGCCACCATCTGTAGCATCACATTCAACGATTATTTACCTAATAAAAAGCAAAAAGTGACAATTACCTGCCAATCTACTCAAGCCAGATCAATTAGACATCTTAATAAAAGAATATATTTCTCCAATCTAACTACTATAACTTCCAAAACATGAAAGAGAAGGGATATAGAGCAGTGACTCGCCTTTATAAAGGTCATCATGCATCATTGGGATGTCATAACCTGTTTTACCTTCTTCCTTGTGAGCAAGACCCACAGGATTTAATTCATCCCCAGACTTTGACATACTAATTCCTGACGAATTTGTAGCAAGGTCACTAACAACGCTCTCCTGATCCATTTCTGCTTCACCCTGACTTGAGGGACCATAAGTACAAGTTTCCTTGTCATTCTTGGAAAGCAAGTAATCATCATCACGCACAACACTTGATGTGGCTGAATTTTGAGCTTGTCCCCTGCCTGAGTCCCATGGCGATGCAGCACTATTGCCAGTATGAGCAAAAACATTATCTCATAACAAGAAACATTTCAAGGAAAACAAACAATCTTGTCTAAATATCAAGATCATCCTACCTCCTTAACCGCTGTAATTGAGTTTCTTTCTCCTCTAATAAAGCCTGAAGTTGTGATAGTTTAAGATTAAGTTGCTTAATATCTTTCTTGAGAAGGCTTATTGTGTTCTTCTCTGAGCTGATCTTCAACAGAGCAGGAATGCGTGGTTTGGTTAAGGGCACAGTGTTCAAAGTCCAGTCAATAACATCACAAATATCACAAAGACAATGTTTGGATGAGCAGAGAGTAGCAACTATTTCAATACCGAGACAGTATTTACTGGAAAAATCTTCAACAGAGCAGGAATGCGTGGTTTGGTTAAGGGCACAGTGTTCAAAGTCCAGTCAATAACATCAGCATATCACAAAGACAATGCTTGGATGAGAAGAGAGTAGCAACTATTTCAATACCGAGACAGTATTTACTGGAAAAATCTTCAACAGAGCAGGAACGCGTAGTTTGGTTAAGGGCACAGTGTTCAAAGTCCAGTCAATAACATCAGCATATCACAAAGACAATGTTTGGATGAGCAGAGAGTAGCAACTATTTCAATACCGAGACAGTGTTTACTGGAAAACAAATTGTAATCGAAGGAAACTGAGAACATAAGCGAACATGACCTTGTTTCTTATTACGATACTACTGCAAAGATGTATTCAGTCCAAGAAACACAAATCAGCTGAACTGACAAAAATGCAAATATCTTCAGAAACAGTTCAATTTCTACAAATAAAACTCAGAAGACTGTCAATTCAATAACCTAAGAAATGTATAACCAAAAACTAAGCAATTCAAAAGGATATGAGTACCATTGAAGATCTCGCTGAAAAAATTCCTCAAAGAGAGGCGCAACGCTTCGTACCATTCCTTGGAAAAGTAAACCTTAAACTGAGGCTCCAAGCTCGGGTTCTTCAAATAAGGAATAGCTACAGTCCAAAATAAAAATAAAATCCTTCCACACGAATTGAAACCTAATAAAAGAACAAAAAATCACAAGGAGACAATGAATCTCACCAAACCACGGAGTCCAATCCGGATCTCGCTGGAGCAAGTCATTACCAGCCAATCCAAAGAACTCAACAACTTTATCTCTCCTCGCCGATTGCGTAGCGTAAACAACGTAGTAACGCAGAATCGAGACCTCTAATTTCGAAAGGGTAGCCAAAAACACAGTCTCAGTCACCGTAGAAAAGCAATGCCTGAAGAAACCGAACAGGCCAACCAATTTCTCCGCCTCATACTTCGGAATATACACCGCGAAAATCAACTCCAGTAATCTATCCACTTGAAATCCTTTTCCTATGTCTGTCGATAACTCAGCCTCGAAAGCTTGTAGAGCGCTGGTGAAACCTCTGAACACCAGAAACTCTCTCACTAGCTCCTCCGCGAACTGGTTGTTCTCCATATTGTCTGGATTCAGCACTGAACCGCATGTATCAGAAATCTAGGGTTTCGATCAATCGATCGCAAACCGATGAACCAGAAACTTAAGAGGCTTCGAGATTTGTAAATGCGCGAGGTACTACGGAAGTAAACGGCAGTTCTTTCAATTTCCCTTATGATTAGTACTTGTTAACCGCTGTCGTTATTTGTTAGATTCACTGCTAAGTTACGCCGCTACTGTGTGCCGGAAGGGTATTTTGGGGAAACGGAGGTGTCTTTGAGTAGCCAATCACGCCGTGTCATTTTAATTTATTTTTTATTTCAATTTTCATATTTAAAATTTATTAATTATTTTTCTTATTAAATAAATTTTGTCATATTTTTATTTATTTGTACGCAAACATAAGTGATATTAAAACTTTTAATTTAAATTTATTTTGAGACTGTAAATGTATAAAATTAAAATTACATAATAATTAAATAATAACACATAAAGATAAACATATTAGGCTTAGAAGTTAGAACCCAGAGGGGTAAGTTTTCGACTATCCAAAACATGAAGTTGGACTCAAAACGATTGGCATACTTTGTTGGTCCAGCCTGCCACGGTGATAGTTCAATGTGTCTCTGGCCCATAAAAAGTGCACACAACCACGTGTATAATTACTTAATTACAAATTTGGTTTAAATTAATATCAGTTAAATTAAATTAAATATTTAATAAAATACCAATTCTGATTTAAATGCCAATTCGAGGTAGTCATTTTACAAGTTACCTCCCTAGATTTCTCAATCCAGTCATTCTACCTGACTATTCACAACTGGGCAAATTCTATGTATCAAATAGGTTTGACGTATTAGCCTGAATTTAGGCTAACCCAACTTAACCCGACCTAAAGTTAACAAATCAGGCTCTCGTTAATCAGATTTTGAGTTAGGTTTCAAACTTTTTTAATGCAAAAACGGACTTTGAGAACTCAAAATGTGTAGATAAAATGACATTATTTTTTATTTTAATTTAAATTTTTTAAAAAATTTCAGGTTGAGTCGGGTCGAGTTTTGAACTATTAAGGCTAATTAGCTCGTTGTCATCTCTAGTATCAAAATTTTTTTTAGTATTAATTCATGATGATTTATATATAAATAAAAGTTTAAGTATATTGATATTTTATATTGTTCACATTTCTATTTTAATTGTTATGTTTTTTAAAAATATCACTTATTATTTATAGTATTATTCGGTTATTACACATTGTTTTTTGTTATATTTTATTTATTTATATTCAAAATATTGTTATAAATAAACCGAAGATAAAAAATAGTTTAAAAAGATAATAAATAATTTAAAACATAGATATTAAAATTAAAAATACAAGAAGCTTAATACAATTATCTTTCGAAAAATTTTAAGTATCTTCGTCACTTCTTCTCCAGTCTATTATTAGTAAAAATTGTCAAAGTTCGGGTTAGCCTGAGCTGAGTTGATCAAGCTTCGGAATATATTAAAGCGTTTTTACGTAAGATTTGAACTCAAACTACTTGGTTTGGGTCGACCCTAGGCTAAATTTTTTACAGAAAATTATATTATTTTTATTTTTAAAATAAAAATAAATTTAACTGTATTTAATCAAATTGAAATTAAAGCTTTAAGTTCGATTAAATTTTGGATTGAAGTTTAACCCAAATAAATAATATTAATCCAAGCTCGAGCCCAACTCCAACCATTATCATCCTTAATGCAGTATTGTTACTACAATTGGTAACACTTCACTGCACAAGCACTTCTTTCTAGGTGGTAACTGCAAGTCTTCGTGATCAAGTTCTAAACTTCACGAGGATACTGTCAGTTTCTTGGTTGGTCCTGAAATTCCCTTTTCCCTTTTCTCAATGGGAAAATCTTATCCTGTCAACAACAAAGAGACGACCCCTTACTTTTGCATCGCATTGAAGTTTTCTACAGTTCTGTGTCAGTAACTTTGTTTTGTGATCTAATATTTGCTTTGGTGGTCATTTTTCCTTGTTAGTGCTTGACAAAAAGTTACACCAATAAGAAGCATTCAGGTGCCCATTCAACCCCTCTTTTGAATATTAACCCACTTAGTTTGGTTGGCCATCAAGAACTAATGCCTCCACGCAACTAAGAGGAAAAAATAGTTAATCGAATTTCTATAGTTTTGATATTTTTTGATATCGTATTTTTAAAAATTAGCATTTATTATTCTTTATTATTATTTAGTTGGAATAACAAATTAAATAGTATCTATTATTTTAAACAAATTTCAATCTAGTACCAAATTTTTAATAACTTTCAATTTAATGATTAATATTTATAACTCTTATAAATAATTTTAAAAATTAGTCATTAAATTAAAAATTTTAAAATTTAGGCACTAAATTAAAAAATTCAAAAAGTTAGACACTTTCAATTTTATTATCTTTTATTTAGTTATTTTTACAATTTCTTTCTTACAAGAATAATAAAAAATACTTAATTTAAAAATTATAGATTAAATTTGAGTTAATAAAAGTTCTAATTCAATATTATATAAAATAATATCATTTTAATCTTAATTTGATCAAATTTTAGGCTTTTCGGTTTGATCCAATTTTCAGTCATTCTTATTTTCATTATAATGCTTTAATTTTTATTAATTTTGTTATTCTAAAATAGCATCATATTAAATTTCAATACCATATTATTTAAATAAAAATAAGTCAAATATAACAAAAAATATGATAATTAAATAATAATAAATAATAACTGTCAACATATAATAATTTAAATAAAAAGATTAAATCACAAATAATAATACTTGTACATTTAACCTTAGAATCAAAACCGAATTAAGGGGTCGACAATGGAATCTAAATCATAGATTCATGGTAGAAGTTTTCAGTAACTTTAGTCCACTTTCCTTAATATATTGCAAAGAGAAAGCTTTATTTTGAATTGAAGATATAAAAAACCTGTCTTTCCTTTTTTTTCCCCTGTTCTAAGCTTTTGATTCCCTAGCAATTGTCTAAAGTCTAGTTATGAGACACCATTTTTGGGGACCAATTGGTTTGATGTCACTTTCTAAATTTGGCTTTTGTCCCGATACTTGAGTCATTGTCACTTTCATTGTCCGACAACCCCGGGGGGACCTCGGTTTCCTTTTTTTGTTTTCTTTAAGATTGTCATTACATGATGATAAGCATCCTTACGAATGAAAACGACATTTTTTTCCCCCTCAAGCGTTTATTTCCTGAGATTACTCTGCGAAACTATTGAACGTAATACCAATAGGATTGTTAGCAGACGTAAAAGCCTGAAATTTAAAAGAGATTGGTGATATTTTATTACTTTTTTACTTTTAATAATTTATAAATTACGTATTTTAATAATTCATTTAATGAATTTAAATTAACCAGGATTATTAGTACTTCGTATCAATCATACTTTACAGGTTCTACCATGTTCCATGAGTATCTTATTGAACAATTTTGTCCTTGCTCATAAAGTTGGACAATTATTAATTGTATTTTTAATTTTTCAATAAATTATCGATTAAGTTACGTATTTTGATCCAGATAAAGATAATAAAGTGACACAATAAATGATTTAAATTGATGGGTCGAAGTCCGGGTAAAAAATGAATCTCAATTAGTGTGGACCAGACCCATATCGGCCTTGTGATGGGAAAGCTCGATATGAAAGCTATATATAAAGGTTAATGTAACACCCAAATACCCCATTGGAGAATACATGGATGCCACCCAAGACAGAACAAACAAACCGAAACATTTCACACATGCACTTTTTTTACGCTTTAAACTTAATACGCATAATATACATCTCATAATTCCAGAAACAAATTCAAAGAATATTACAGGCCCAAAAGTGTTAACTAAACACAT
>JANZLC010000007.1:25885860-25903418 GCA_026413385.1 Erythroxylum gracilipes | reverse complement strand
AAATTATTAGAGCCATTAAATTTATCAACCTCTAACCTTGTAGTAGCGATTGGATGTCTATTAGATGTAGGTGTCGACGATGACGATATTGACTCCCTCTTAACGAGCTCATGTTTATTTCCAGCCATCTACTCGTCACTATTCACAAATATGTACTGTTTGTAATCACTGTTCACACAAACTGTAGTTCTGATACTATTCACAATACTGTAGCACTGGCACTGTTCACGGGGACAGTAGCACCGATACTGTTCACAAGAACAATAGAACCAATACTATTCACCGACATTGTAGCACTGACACTATTCACCGACACTGTAGCTCTAACAGATTTTCACTCCTACAACACCCTAGTCGAAAAAAACTAGATCTCTGATACCACTTGTTGTGCAGAAACGTTAAAAAATTTGGAGTAAAAATAAAATAACAACAAGAACACCAAGATTTTTATATTAGTTCGGCAATGCCTACGTCCGGTTTGGAGACGATTGAGTATTTCACTATAATCAATGAGAGCATAAAATAGTGATTATCACTCAAATTAACCCAAGCTCACACACTCCTACTAGGAAGAAGAAAAAAAAAATATAAATGTTTTTTTTCTCTCCTAGAAATTTCTACTCTCTCCTTCCTCTGGAAATATTCTCACACTAAAAACAACTTCTGCTCTCTTCTTTCTTGCCAATTTCTGCTCTCTTCTCTCCCTCTCTCTCTTCCTTTGTTGTTGCTTCTTTTTTATAGAGAATTCAATGGATAAAGGTAAAGGCCAGCTGCACCAAGCCACTATTTCTGACTCAACAATTACCGAAAGCAAGCTATAATTTATGACTTCGAAAAGCTAAGATTTCTAACTTTGAGACAATATTCAACAATAGCATACAATATCTACTCCAAGACACTTAAGTCCTAGGTTCAATTTATTAATCGATATGTCATATATTCCTAATAAATATATGACAATGTGCTCTCGTCGTATGCTAGTCACACCGGTTATTGAACAAGTATAAGCATTGCAGAGTTTATTTTTAATGATATTAAGGTCATCATGTATGAGGGGGAGATAATGACTCATATACACCCATAAAGGATGTAATAGTCAATACTTTTGAAATAACTACAAAAGGTAGTTATATAAAGAATGAAACGTTCTATGTATATATATCTGAGTGTATGTTTTTACGTGTGATTTTTCTTCTATTAAAAGTACCAAAAGTAACAAGAAGATCTCTGCAATTAAAGTTGGTAACAAAAATTCTTTAACTGGTGGAACCATAACAACAATTTAAATACGTAATTCTTTATTTTATATACATATAAAACGATCGTGTTTAATATAAACGTGATAATGTTACGTAGAATGTAAAATATCTAGCACATATGTTCTCACATCCATTTTCGCATCATGTTTCTCAGACATGATTATGTGACAAGTGACAGCTGTTTCTATTACATGTTCTGTGGTGAGACGGGATCACGGACCAGCCAATTGTATTCGTCGTCAAGCGAAGGCTATTCATGATGCTTGCTTTAACCAGTGACAAGGACACGCGATGATTGGGATTTGAGAGAGACAGAGAGAGAGAGAGAGAACAGTTTTGAATTCGTGACTCAGATTCGGAGGACCAGAGAAAGAAGAAAGGCTTCTTACTTCTCCACTCACAATCCACTAGTGTATAATTTTATCATTTACGAGCAAAAGTAGCATAAAATATTGCATGGTTCTCATTTTTACTCATTTACCTTGACATGGAAAAGGGTAATTTTTGCTTTTTGCAAAAATTTTAAAATAAAATAAATAGAGGACAGAGTAAAAAAAGTAAAAAACCCATATTTTAACTATTTTTATTCTTTATGAATGTTATGGGTAAGTTTTTATAAAGAATAAAAAAAAATAGAGAAAAATCAAGAATAGGTCTTAAACAGATACCCTTCTTACCCTTGTCTAACGTGGGGCCTTCTCTAACCTCTAACTAAGCAGGTCAGCATCCTGCTTTTCTATGCTTTATAGACTAAAAAATTAGTAATTTTAATCAAATTTTAAGAATTAAATTTAATTATCGTATTAGCAAATCTATTTAATCTATGTAAGAAGTTTAATTTAAGCGAATCTTAATATTATTTTTATTAAATTAGGAAAAGATTGTATCGTTTATTTTAATATTGGTATTTTTTAAAGCGAGAATAAAATAAATCATTTTTTAATTATAATTTTTATTGTTATAACTCAAACTTGTAATTTTTAGATTGATAAATACATTAAAAAAATTACTTTACCAAATACCAATTGAAGAGTTAACTTCTTATCTTATAAAATATTGTAATTTTAATGACACCACAAAGACTCATTCAACTTTAATTTGGTTATTGAATTACTCTTTCTTTGTTGTTTAGAACATCCATCTCTGAAATAACATAATTTATAACTTAAAATTGAAGACCTGTAATGAAAATTGAATAAAATAAAAAAGATGAACATTTTTAATTTTAAGAATTTGGAAATTCATAAATAATTACTTAAATCAAATTTATTATTTAATGTTAAAATATCTACTCACAAACTCAAAAAAAGATTTAAAAAAGTGAGTTTCTCTTTTAGTTTTTAAATTATTATAAGACCACTCTTCTTCATAGGCCATTGATAAGATCTCTGTTTTGAAACTCGGCCTGAACTGGTCGATCCGATCGGTAATTGGTAGGCTGATCGGTTTTGTTGAAACTCAAAAATCTGTCCTAAATTAGACCAGTATGAACCGGTCAAAATTGGTCAATTGACCGATTTTTGACCGGATCGGTCCGACCACTGGTTCAATTAATTTTATTTTTTTATTTTTTTTTTAATTTTTAATTTTTTAAATATTTTTAATATTATATATAATTAAATATAATTATTATATAATTATTATGTCACACCGAAATCAGTCAAACCGGTCAAACCGATAACTAATAAGGCCACTGATTTGATGAACGGTCCAAATTTAAAAATATTGGATAAGACGTTTGGCCAGTTAGAAAGTATACCAACTTTCTCATTGCCTTTCCTTCTATTCTGCTACCATTATTATAATTGAATTATGGTCAACAATATCTTCTGGTTTCTGTCATCAAATCTCAACTTCTCTTCTACGTTTGATTTTATTCTTCTCCTCCCTCTTCTCTTCCATGGAAGATCAAAGCCTAACTTCACCACCACCACAATCACCATCATCGCTCAAAACATACAAACTAACAGCCTCATCAATCTCCTATCTCAAATCTTCTGCCGTTTCAAACAACTTTGCTTCCATTTTCGCATTTAAACCCTGCACAACACCTCCACCAATCTATATCCTAAAGGACGTTTCCCTCACAGCCTATCCATCTCAAATTCTCGCCATTGTTGGTCCAAGTGGAGCTGGAAAATCTACGCTTCTGGACATTTTAGCAACTAGAACTTCACCAACCAGTGGCTCAGTACTCCTCAACTCTACCCCTATCAACCCTTCTTCATATCGCAAACTCTCAGCATATGTCCCACAATATGATGCATGCTTGGAGTTGCTCACTGTGTCTGAAACTTTCACGTTCGCTGCTCGCCTTCTCAACCCCAAATCAGCCCAAGTTGCCTTCATCGTGAACTCTCTTCTCAATGAGCTTAGGTTGACACATTTGGCTAATGCTCGGCTAGGTTATGGTCTATCGGGTGGTGAAAGAAGAAGGGTTTCTATAGGGTTAAGCCTACTTCATGACCCTGCGGTCTTGCTTCTCGATGAACCCACCTCGGGTCTCGACAGTAAATCAGCTCTTAATGTGATGCAGACCCTCAAGTCTATTGCTACTTCTCGTCAACGAACTGTGGTTTTGTCCATTCACCAACCCAGCTTCAAGATCCTTTCAACTATTGATTCGATACTCTTGCTGTCCAAAGGAACTGTGCTTCACCATGGTAGTCTCTCTTCACTGCAATCTTCTCTGCTTTCTAATGGTTTCACTGTTCCTCCACAGCTCAATCCACTTGAATACGCCATGGAAATTCTTAACCAGTTACAGGAGAACAAGTTAACTGCACCACCGAGTCTTCCTACAACGGATAATATAACATCTCCATCATATAACAAAGTAAGAACTACGAGGTATAGAAGCTCGAGAGTTGAAGAGATCATTGTACTCTATAACAGATTCTGGAAGATCATTTACAGAACAAAACAGCTCTTGTTGACAAATACCATTGAAGCTCTTGTTGTGGGACTTGTTTTAGGTACCATTTACATCAACATTGGATATGATAAGGAAGGTATCGACAAAAGGTTTGGTCTTTTCGCGTTCACTCTCACTTTCCTTCTCTCTTCTACCACTGAAACACTTCCAATCTTCATCAACGAAAGGCCAATCCTTATAAGAGAGACCTCTAGTGGGGTTTATAGACTTTCATCCTATCTCATGGCAAACACTCTTGTCTTCTTGCCATACTTGCTTACCATCGCCATTATATACTCAATGTCAGTCTATTTCCTAGTAGGTCTTTGCACTTCATGGCAAGCTTTCTCTTACTTTGTTTTGGTCATATGGGTCATTGTTTTGATGGCTAACTCCTTCGTTCTCTTCCTAAGCTCTCTTGCTCCAAATTACATAGCTGGGACTTCACTCTTGACCATACTGCTTGGGAGTTTCTTTCTCTTCTCCGGCTATTTTATTTCACAGGATCGAATGCCCAAGTACTGGCTTTTCATGCACTTTTTTTCCATGTACAAGTACGCTCTTGATGCTCTTCTTATTAACGAATACTCCTGCCTTGAAACCAAGTGTTTGATGTGGTATGAAGAGACCAAAACGTGCATGGTGACTGGAGGCGATGTGTTGCAGAAAAGAGGGCTTAATGAGAGGCAGAGATGGACAAACATGTATGTTTTGATGGGATTCTTTGTGTTCTATCGTGTGCTTTGCTTGTTGGCCTTGATCAGAAGGGTTTCAAGATCAAAACTTTGAGTACATCTAAAGCTTTTTCTTGAGAAGAAATAAACTTTGAACTTCGGTTTCGTGTATCTGACTTTTCTTTACTGTTATTTTGATCAATTCTATAAAGATTGTATATATCTTTAGTCTAGTCTAGTAAGTGATTTTAAGTCAAACACCAATTCATATAAAAATGAACTAGAAGAAGCGTTGAGCTCTTGCATTCATAATTTCATTTTTTATTTAAGAATTGAAATTAATCAGAAAAAAAGCTAGTTCACTTTTTTATAACGTTATTTCTTATCAACATCTAATTTATATTACAATTTTTAATATGAAATTATTTATAAATTTCAAATTCAAATTAAATTTGTAAAGAATATAATTTTTTAAATTTATTAAATACTATAAATAATAGATTTAACTTAATTTTACTCGGTTTAAAGTCAAATAAATTAGGTTATATTTAATCACATTTTAAAATATATTTAAATTTAAAATCAACCTAAATTTCAACTAACAATTTGAACACTTTTTAAAATAGTATTTTGTTTTTATGTTTTAAAATAACAATTTTAAACCATAAAATTTGATCTGGAACAGATTTTGAGTTGCTAACCGATTTTAACCATTACCATTATTATCATCATCATACACTTAGTGTGAAGTCTCGCAATAAAATAATTAGAAAGGTCTGATAATACGTAACTTTATTCTTACATAATAGAGAGATTGTTTATGATAAACCCACGTGTTGATGTGATAATAAAAAAGTGATGCAGGTTAAAGAATAAATAAGTAAAACTGACACGCTAAATAATTATGTAAATAAAAATTATAATAAATATATAAATAAATAAAATATAAAATATAACCCAATATATAATTAATGATGTTCTGGTCTGAACCATTACCAATCTACTAAATACCAATCTTTAGTTGGAACATTGCATAAAACTTACAACCTGGATCGAGGAGAATGATTGTTCACGGGCCGTCTCTTATAAATGCTGATGATCAAAAACAGGAATCAGCTAGGGGAAAAATCCAAATTCCAAGGTGTAATAGTTCAGTATACTTTCTTTCCTTTCATTGTAATTAATTATAAGCTGTTGTCCGTTCTTTTTGTCCGAGTCTGTGCTTGTTCACGGGATTTACTCTTCTTGTCGCTCGTGAACTGACTCGGGGGTTGTCTAATATGAGCTCAGAGTCCACAAAGTCATCGAGCTTCAGAGTTTCTGCTTGCCAGTTTGCATTGAAATAATAACTAATAATTAAAAATTAAATTGATTTACTTCATTTAATTATAAAAATTTTGAATTAATAAATTTTCGATGAATTTTTAATTTTTAATTTAACTTATTTTAATAACTTCTATTACTAAAAATTATTTAATTAATCTATTTTATAAATTAATAAACATTTATAATTAAACTAAATTAAATAATATTTTTGAATACTCTTATTTTTAATTAAATTTTAATTTCTTTTATAGATAAGAACACTCTCTTTCAATTATATTTTAAAATTTTCAATTTTATTCAATTTTTATAATGATTTAATACTAACTGAAAATTTAAATTTTAAACATTTTATTTTACCAATTTAACTTACGGCATGCTCACGCAAGATTGGATGCCATCGCCAATGCGTCAACTCCTCAAGACCTCGCTCAGGTCGATAATCTATACCTAACAAAGATGCTTAGTTTCATTCTCATTTCTTTTTCTTTAATATATGAAGAGATCTGTGTTTATGAGAAACTGAGAGGTCTTTTAAGAGATCGATATTTTTTATTTCGATTCTTTGATAATGTTGTTGTATTATGTTGATCTGATTGACTTCTAGATTTGTCTCATGTAGTTTCGAATTTTCCAGTTCTTGAAGTTTTGGTTTGAAAATTTCTGGGTTTCTTTGGATTTTCTTTTTCCTTTCATTTCGAACTGATTCTTTGATCGTCAGTCGTTGGTTGGGTCATTTAGGGTTCAAACCTTTTCCGGGTTTCTTTTGATTGTTGATTCTTTTATGGTTTAATAGCAAGATTTGGTTTTTACATGTGGGGTTGGTTAGAAATGAAATATTATGAAAATAATATGCTCCATTAAAGCTCCCTGTAACCTTGAAGATCTTCCAAGTCCTCAAGTTTTTTTTTTGACCTTTTGACTACTTTTGTTTTCTGTAAATATGCTAATGGTACATCTTTTCAGTTTAAACTAGTAAAGTTTCTTTAATTTTGTTGTTATTGTTCATGGGTTTTGTTTCAAATCTTCTTTGATCTTCGCATTCTCAAGATGCTACGTCTTCACTGGAATTTTTTGATTTATGGATCCGTTTTCTTGTTATTGTCTGTTGAAATCTGATTAAAAGTTTTTTTATTTACTTTTTAGGGTTTTCTCATATCATGTGTGTATGATTTTAACTTTATGTGTTTGATTTCTGGATTTCTCTTTAATCCTGTTCTATGTAGCTCTCTTTTGTTTCTTTTTTTGCATGGTTTTATTGTGATACTATGTAAGTGTTCGATGAAAAAATACCTCATGTCATGCTGTGAAAATTTTATTTTGTTGACGCCATTGTGCTTCCATCACCGATGCCACTATCATTCACTGTTAGTGAGTTTCCCACGATTATCGACACAGGTATGTGTTTTGCCCATTCTAAGTGGAAATAAGTCTCCATTTTTATTATTATTATCCTTTTTATTGAGTTTCTTATTAGTAGTAGTTTTATCATCATTATTATCATTATCATTATTATTATTAATTATTATTCTTATGTATTTATGGTAATTTTATTTACTTAAATTTTTTGCATGTCATTTTTTACTTATTTACTCTTTTAACCTGCATCACTATTTTTCTGTCATATTTGCATGTGGATTTACCAGAAATAACCTCTTTATTATATAGGGGTAAGGCTGCGTACTATCAGACCTTCTTAAACTCTGTTTCATTGTGAAACTTTGGACTAAATGTGATGATGATGATGATAAAAACCACTAAAATCAATTTCAAGAAAAATCAAAGCTTAATCCAATTTCTTCGTTGGTTTCTTGTAAATTTATGTTTTGGCATAACTACTCGACTAAATGGAATTATAATAAAGTTTAGAAGTAGGACTTCTTGGTCTACTATGTTCAAAAAATGAAATCGCAATTGAATCTTTGTTAAGAGGGTGATTGAGAATGCTTGTTATGGATAATGTTGCCTTATTATATAACTCAATTTTTAAATAATAAAAGAATTGAAAAATATAATAATTTATTAATTATTTGGTAAATTTAAGTCTGACCCAATTTACATGTAACTCAAAATTTGTGACTCTGAGTTTTATATGATGGGCCACAAGTATTGGTTGAACATGACCCAATCATGACATGGTTTGTTCAGGCATGGTACTATCCTTAATAGGCTTGCACACGGGCTCTTTGAATCCAATTATGATAATCTGATTAACATGTTGTTGGCAATGGCCGGTTGGTTAGGAACTTCACAATCTAACGGATCGGGCTTGAGTTCATATTCACTCCAAAAGAATTTAAGGTAAAAAAATATGAAACTAGAAAAATAAAATTATTTCAAATTTATATTAAAAATAATAATAAAATATACACGATGTAAACTACGAACCATTTAATCAATTTAGTTATTAATTGAATTTAAATTAATTAGATTCAACTCAAATTTTAAGTAATTTTAAACTTTAAAATAATTTTAAAATTAATTAAATTATAAAAGAATTTAATATATTTTATTTAAACCTCAGTTTGATCCTGACTTTTAGAACTACAAGGTTTGCTTAAATCGTAAAGGTTTGAGTTAAGTGTTAGTCTTGTTATAGTATCCATATTGATTAAATATGAATATGTTAAAGAGTTTATAAATAATAAAAGTCATCTATTTAAATAATTAGTTTTAGTTATTTTGACAATAGTTGACCCAAACTCAATTCTTATTAATAGACTCTACACTTTATTCATATTAAAAATTATAGTATAGTATCAAAGCAGGTTTGGTCTAGAATTTAAATTATTAATTTTTTGATTGTTCGTCTAGATGTTCAGTCCCAACAGCCCGATCCAGTTCTAATTATTTTGACAATATTTAATCCAAGCTTAATTTTTATTAATAAACTATACACCCTCCTTATATTAAAAATTCTAATAAGCCTATGCTTACGAGAATGATGGCTGATAATTATTTATTTCATTACGAGTCGTATTATGGACCTTCTTAAATTTCTCACGAGTCAGCAAAATTTCGACTGCAGGATTGAATTTTGAAATGAGATATATCACTTTACAACTGTTATCAGCTGGAAACAAGAGAATCAAGCAAAGCTAAAAGAAAAAGCAAAAGAAAAAGTGGCATCGATCCGCTTCAAAGTTAACTAAATTTTAATGGAGATTAATTTTGAATTGGAAATTATCATATTTTAGCAGTAAGCCATACTTTGTTCTCCAGTTTTCAGATTTTGATTAATCATATTTTCGGATCATATCAATGTTTTATTTATTATTTATTGTAATTTTATTCACAAAATTTTTTAACGTGTCAATTTTACTTATTTACTCTTTAACTTGTATCATTCTTTTATTATCACATTTGTACGTGAGTCTTGTTAAAAATAACCTCTCTATTATATAAAAATAGAGCCTTTCTATTATATAGTTAAAAATAACCTCTCTATTATATAAAAATAGAGCCTTTCTATTATATAAGAGTAGAGCTGCGTCAAATTTTCCCAAATTTTAGTTTATTGCGAAATTTTATGACTAAATGTGACGATTATCAATGTTTTTGGAATCGTCGAATAAAATTTACCTTTTATGTCTCCCATTTTTCTTGCCACTTCCTCACCAATTAGACACTTTTTTTGAAAACTATATCAAAACGTGCAAATGAAGTTTGTATTGCAGGACAAATTTTCATAACGATGTGGTTAGAGAATTAGTATTCCTCCTAACCACATCCCACTCATCAAATCGCACCAGCCTCTCAACTTCCATATCACAATTAAGGGAGATGAAGAAACCAATGTAGTGACAATGATGCTATCTTTTTGTTTTAAGGTGTTTGAAGAAAAAACTTAGTTGCTAAAATTATTTCTAAAGGACTCCACAAGCTTGGCCAAAGCAACACGAGATGATCCTCCATTACTAATCGCCATTAGAGCTTCTTTCCTGAGAATGGCAACTCTATCTCGCAGACATTTCCCCGTCTCCGAGTTCTGCAACTCCCTCACTTTCATTTCCAATTCGTGAGCACTCACAAATCTGTTTTCAGATTCATTCACGGGCAAAGCCACTTTCATTTCCTCCACCAGTAAAACTCTATTCAGATGCTGCTCTGCGTAGAGAGGCCAAGCCAACATGGGCACCCCCGCACATACTGCTTCAAGGATCGAGTTCCATCCACAGTGTGTCACGAACCCACCGACCGAACCATGGTTCAGTATTGCAGCCTGTGGTGCCCATGACTTCACTATAAAACCCCTAGTTTTGGTTCTTTCCATGAACCCATCAGGCAAAAATGATTCCAAGCTCGTTGGATTGCTCTGAACACCATCTTCAGGCAATGGATCACGAACTACCCACAAGAACCTGACACCACTCGATTCCAATCCGATGGCGATCTCTCTCGTTTGTTTAGCTGAGAAAACTCCACTACTACCAAAACAGAGAAACAATACACTTTTACTAGGTTGTGACTCAAGCCAAGTTAAGCAATCATGCTCAGCCTTATCCTCAGTTATTTTCACGATCGGTCCTAAGCAATAGATTGGAGGAGAAGATCCATCACTTGTGCACTTCCCTCCTCTTGCCGCTTCGAGTGCCCTTTGTTCTAGCAAATCAAACGTATTGACGATGATACCTGCAGATTTGGCCATTTGGAGCCCGACGTCCTCGAAATACCTAAACACTTTGCTTGATCGATCCACAGCAGATAGTGGAAACTTTTCTGATGGAATTGCAGGTGCACCAGGTATGTTAATGGTGGTATTAGGTGCTTTGAAATCTCTTGTGGTATCGTTAATAAGGGTCGGCCAGTGAAGTAACATACATAGGCCACTTGCTCCAGAAGTATAGAAAAAGTACGTAGGAATGTTGAGGCTAGTAGAGACTTCAAAAGCAGAAGCACAAAATAAATCCAGAACTAAAGCTTTGATCTTGGAGGATTTAGAGACGTTTAAGAGTGCATTGTGAAGGTTAGAGTTGTTGAGCCCAGCTATCTCAAAGAACTGGGATATTATAGTTTCTTCAGTAAATGAGGTGATAGGAGGCGGAGCGACGGTGGGGAGTTGAAGGAAAGTGATGGAGGGAGTGGTGGCGGAGACTGCTTGAGTATAGGTGAGAGTGGTGGGAATTTCATGCGGTGGGGCGGAGATTACGACGGTGACTAACAGTGAAGGATAGTGGTTGACTATAAGCTTGCCCAGCTCAACCATGGAGTCCAAATGACCTCTGCCTGCATTTGGATACAGAACAATGACTTCCTCCATAGTTGTGTGCAAGTGAAGGTTGAGAGCCACACTGAAATGTTCCAACTTGTTTATATAGGATGAGCGAGTTTGGTGCGACGAATGGTCCATACTGACTTTTAGTGTACATTTTGTTTATTTAATTTATTAATTTTTAAATCAAGTGCTCTTTAAATAATTTAGATATATTGACTTTCTGTCTTTAATCCATCGAAGAAGACAGAATAATTAAACTATTGTAAATCCATCCAAGACAGTGTAGCAGATGAATTATGTACAATGTTAACATGCTCTAACAACTCACAGCATCTTTTTCTCTTTATGTTTTTGGGTGAAATTGAAGCATCTAATCTGAAGTTTGAAATGTACAAATTATAAAATATTTAATATTTATGAAATATAAATTTTATAATAATTATTTAAAGAACTAATAATTTAAATACTATTTATAATTCAAATAATATTTGTAAATTTAACATATTTTTATTTTTAATTTACCATCTTCAATCATTTTAAGTTAACCGAATTTAAACTTATACTTTTTAGAATAATAAATACATAAAAATCACTCCACTCATTTAAGACAAACTCTTACAATATAATATACACAAGATAAATGGCTAAATACGTGGAAGGTACTCTATGGCAGAAAGCGACTAGTAATATTAAAGTGCCATTGCAGGCTTTAAAAGCATGTGGGGTTCCTCCTACCAACCAAAATCAGAGAGCTGAATTACCCCCCAAAAAAAAAAAAAAACCAGAGAGCTGTTTCTTCGTTAGAGAATTGCTAAAGATGGTGACATTGTCCAATAGGAATCAGAACTCTTACCTACCCTGCTTCTTAGTGGCACTCTAGCTCCTTACCTAACTCCCAAAAACTCTAGAAAGCATTTAAGCGGCACACATAACAACCTGGCCCCAGATTGATGGGTAGGTTAAGTTAAAAGTCTACCTAAAGGTACCAGGAATAATAATGCAAAGAAAAGGAGAAAGGAAGAGTAGAAGCTCGATCAGACTCGAAAATTTCTGATCCAAACCCAAAGTCCAACCGGGTTCTGACAACCTGAAATACGAATAGTCAAGCCTACTTCAAAATCTATAATTTCAATTTTTTAAAAATTTGATGTTATAATTTTAATTAAATTTTTTTATAAAATTTAAACCTAAATTAAACTTAAAATTCAGTTAATTCAAATCAAACTCGTTAACTGTACGGACTAAATTTTGTCATTCTTCAGACAGACGAGAGATAAAATAAAGCTAAGAACTAATTATAATATTGTTATTTTAATAATCATATTTTAAAATTTATTACTAATCACTTGTGACATTATTCAACTTGTACACAATTATTTTTACCATATTCTGCTAATTATTTTAACTTATTCAAAAATCTAAAACGATATGATACTGAAATTTACATAATAGGCTATAGGTGAAATGTTAAAGATTGAAATGAAAAAAAGATAATTTGTATGTAACTCTCAAACTAAGACCATCTCATCAAGAAATGAAATAAAAAAACATCCCTATCTTGTCTTAGAAAATGAAATGAAAGATGGCATGGACTAGTAAGTGCAAAACAAAGAGTAGAAGAAAACCAGACTGATGCAAATAAAGGAAGCGGTTCGTACATTTAGAAGCAGGCCAAGTTCAGTGGCATGAAAGGGTGAATGAAGGAGCAGTTTTGCGCACATTCAGAACAAATGCGTGGCCAACAAGAATGAAACACGACACAATACTAACATCCGTTTGTTTATCATGAAGTGCGAAATCCTGAAGTAGAAGGAACTAAACGTAGTTTAAAGATCAAAATTGCACCGACCAGTTAACATATATTCAAAACACACTATCAAAAGCTCAATACTCCCACTTCTTCATCTCCATGCCTTCTGGAGGACTTCCTTCAACCTTCTTAGACCCAACTTCTTTCCAGTTTGTTGATAGTACTGTTCCATTAGACTCTACCTGCAAGACAAACCCGAAAAAGGGCAAGAAATTAACACAAGAGCCTATATTTGCTCGTTGCTCAATCATAATCTGCCTTGTAGTCGTTTTAAACCTATATTTGGTATTTGGCAAAGCAAAAGTACTGCATATAAACAGTATGAAAATCTTACAAAAGATTTGCTCATGGCTCTTCTAGTGTCTTCATCGGCGTCCGAATATATCTCTCGGAAAAATTTGTTCAAAGCTGCGTCACCATCTAACTTTTCTTCTTTCTCCTGATTCAAATAATGACATCACGCCCGTTGATTGAGAATTTGGTTACATCTAAATCTTGTAGCGATAAACACAGACGCATGAGAAAGATGATGCAAAATCAGAAGAATTACCTCCTTCTTTACTTGGGATTCAAGCTTATCCCAATCTGTACCTCCTGGTTTTGAGGAGGGATAACTGGGCCTAGAAGATCCTGCTCCTGGTTTGTGAAGTCCGACAGAAAGTAAGATTACCAGCATCAGAAGTAATGTTTGACAGTCTAATGACACTATACATATAGCATAAACCACTCATACAATGCAACAAATAGAGAAACCAACAAGAATCAGCATCATCCTCTTAAGATTAAGGAGAAGGCCTTTTTGTTCTAAAATTTGAAGATTCTTCATGGAATTTCACATTGTAGCAACAATTACATTTAGAATCAACTATACCAGGTATCTAGGACATATCCATTGTGCCATCCAATATAAATGATTCAATGAGTTATACATACTGCTATCTTGTTTAAATGGCTTGATTATACGAACATTAAAAAGTAAATAGGGTGGAATTTTAAAAAATAGGGAAGAAAATGATTCCTTGAGGCAACCACGGACTAAAGAACTAGCATCGTAAAAGGTTAAAAGAGGCACAGGAGATGAACAATCAGACTAGATTTATTACATACCAGAGACGACCATAGCCCTTTGTAAGACTGCTGGTTCCTTGCTGTATTCAAGAGAGGTCCAATGTATTGGTTCAGCTTTTGCTAGGCGGATTTCAATTTTTGTGGACAACACATCATACTTGCAGTTCGCAGGTACGATCTGTTAGCAGTAAAGAAATGGTCAAGAATACATTGCAATAATCACAAAGGGTTCTAGTGAGACACAGGTGGAATTAGCAACAGGTTGAAAAAGAGCACTATGAATGGTGAAGCACGATTGTGAATAAGTAATTTCTTAAAGATCTTGAAAAACCAAATGGGAAAAACATATTGCTCGACCTTTTGTTTCTTATGGGACAAGTAAATGCCAAGAAATTAACAGCCTACTCTCACACACACATACAAAGAGCTTTGAAGCAGCATAAGTTTAATGTAAAACCTTCCCAAATAAACGAGGTTGAAAATGGTACTCCTCTTGATCAGGAATATTAATGCTGACACTTAACTGCAAAACAACACACCAATGTCAGAAAGATGTCTAATCCAACTGTCCATATTGATAAAATTTATAATAATAGTAAGTGTTCAGTTGGTGTCCATACTATTTGTTCACCATAATCAACAGAAACACAACTTGGAGGTATGCCTTTCGCAAATATGCTTATAACAACCACTTCTGCCTTCTGGTAGAACTCATGCCTGCAATACTCACCAGATCAATCACATCCTTGACTGACATGGTCTACAAACACATTAATCCCCAATATTGACACAAACCTGTATCTTGGCTTGGCAGGTGGTACCGCTGTTGCCTGACTGGAGACATCACTAACAGGCTGAGGATCTGGCAAGGAAGCAGTATCCTTTGCGACATCGGGTGTCTGCTTTGAAAAGTGACCGGTTTCCTCTGAAATTGCACACCAAATTTTATCTTTATCACATGCAATTTATGACAGAAGGCATATATTTGCCAACAAACAACTTCAAATTCAAGAAATCAGTCTCAAGAGAAGATCAAAATTTTCATACCAGCAATGCGCTTGTCGCACTCTTTGATTAAATCAATGAATCTCGACTCTCCTGGTTCCAAAGAAGCACCAGTTTCTAACGCTGCCTTAGCTGTCTGATACTCCTCAAGCTTCAGGCACGCAATGCTGCAATAGAATAATGCAATAAAAAAAAGTCTGCAAGGGATACTGGCGCTAAACAATTTCAAGTTATAATAACTGCATGGGAATTTTTTCCCGAGAAATTATTGAAACAAGAAAATACAGCCAACTAACCAAACAACCTAAAGAGAAGAGAAAAGGCATGTTATAGAAGCTTGTGCTGTAGCAATCACAAATCTCTACATATGGTTTGTAAACAACTAAAAATATGTACTTCGAATTATAGATCACCTTCTCATGCAAACAGGTAGCATAAGTACATCAAACAACACGCACTCCACCATAGAACTAAGAAGATGCTTAACCATCTATCTAATAGTTTGCATAAGTTAACAAAGATTAAATGCAAGCACATATCAATCAATGGAAAGGGGAACAAATTTCAAAGAACAATTTTATATTTTCTTCTTTATCATTGATATGATGGCCCAAATGCCAATGATAATGATATGGTGAAAAACACAATAAATAAACAATAAAACAAAGGCTACAAAGCAGAATGAGACAACCCCACCAAGCTGGGATTAAGACAATTCGGATCTGATTGTCAAATATATTACCTAGTTGTATACCAGAAATTATTTATTGTATAGAATATAAAGGTTGCCCTTGACATAAAACCAGTTATGGTCAGGCAAAACGCAAATCACCCGGGAAACTATCAAAGGCATAAAGACGCATCATCACAACCTGAACTTCCTAAGCAGCTGTCCACAACAAATGTCTGTTTAGATACACGTGCAAGTACCAAGCAAATAAGACATATCAGTCAAATCCAAGAGTACTAAAAACAAAATCCAGCAACGTACTAACCCCTTTCGCAAATATGCTCTCGTCAAAGAGGAGTCCAACTCTATAGCCCTGTTTGCATCAGCTACCGCCTCTGAACATCGAAGCAAACAATTAATAAAACATAGTAGATACCTTTCCCAAAAAGAAAACATAGTAGATACTCACCTTTTGATCCTATATCATTACATAGACTAGAATAAACACAATCCCTTGCTTATACCGTTCAAAAGGTAAACATTTCCACAACCATAACGAAAACAACAAAATAGTAACACTCAGATACTCAAGAGACCACCATACAAATTCAATTAATTACAAATTATCACCCAACTTCCATAAATTTCTCTTTGTTTTACCAATCACACTAGCAGCAGAAAACTAGTTACCTTAATTAAATTTCTCTTACAAGATAAGAACAGATAGAGGATTACCAGTGAAATTACTGAGTTTGATGTTGGCTTGAGCGCGGTCGGTGAAGAGCTCGGCGCTATTAGGGTTAAAGTCAATGGCCTGAGAATAGAGATCAACGGCGAGCTCTAAGTTGTCGTCGATGAACGCCTCTTTCGCCTTCTTTTCGAGATCGGAAGCCATGGGAGAGTCGAAGAACTATCTGGAACAGAGAAATAACTGATTAGATGATTTAATGTCTACTTTTGAAACTGCACTGCGAGGAGACTTTCAAGTCAATGTCCTGATGTGATTATTTAGACAGACTAAATGACCTTTTAACCCACGTACATTTTTATATTAATATTTGCAAATATTAATAATTTATTAAATCATTAATTTGTTCATGGTGATACTTGAAAAAATGGACGTCGTGAGTTAAAAGGCACAATTAAGATCGACCATTATTAATATTTGTAAATGTTAATTAAAATAGATCATTATATTTTTTTTTTGGGTGAAAGAACAGGGTTTACACCCAAAAGTTATAGAACAGTGACTCGGGGTAGAGTAACCCCAACAGCATCGACAAACAGAAGAGGAGCAAGACCCTCAACAACCTCCGCAAACCAGTGGACTCCAACAGAGAGCCGATAACTATAGGCGGCTAGCCAATCCACACAACGGTTGCCTTCTCGAAACACATGTCGAACTTGGACTACCCACTGCCGAGATAACAATTCCTTAATGGCTACCACCAAAGGAGGCACCATTGTATACTGATCACTAATGATACAGGCCACTACCATTGCAGAGTCAACAGTGAGTTCAACCTGAGAATACCCATGCAATCACGCAAGCGTCAATCCATGAAAAACCGCCCAAAGCTCCGCCTGCCAGGA
The DNA here is from genome assembly GCA_026413385.1 of Erythroxylum gracilipes. Taxonomy (NCBI): domain Eukaryota; kingdom Viridiplantae; phylum Streptophyta; class Magnoliopsida; order Malpighiales; family Erythroxylaceae; genus Erythroxylum; species Erythroxylum gracilipes. The sequence continues at coordinate 25,885,887 of JANZLC010000007.1, read as the reverse complement.
CGAACAGAAACCCAAATTTGCTCCAAA
>JANZLC010000007.1:25857181-25868672 GCA_026413385.1 Erythroxylum gracilipes | reverse complement strand
TTCTAAGCACTCCTCATGTAAGAACCGCTCTTTCCATTGCTTGATCGCTTCAACCCTCTGCTCTTTGATGGAGCCTCGCAACTCCATCAGTCTGTTCTTGGCCTTCAGTTTGTCCATCATCGCTTCTTGACAGTCAAGGCGCATTTTCGAACGAATCTCCCCCTCCATCTTCGCTCTCGCATTGGCATTGAGCACTTCTCCTCGCAACGCTCGGCACTCACTTTCCAGCCTGCTCTTCTCCTCTTCCCTTGAGGCAAGTTGAGCTCTCAGAACGCTCTTTTCCTCCTCCCAAACACTCTTCTCCTCCTCCAAAGAAAAAAGTTGAGCTCGCGCAACGTCTCTCTCTTCCTTCGCCTCTAAAAGTTCAGCCCTCAAAACGTTGCGCTGCTCAAGAAGATCGTTAACCTCCCGATCTAGCGTTCGAACAGTCGAATCTAGCTGCTGGCGTTCAGCCCCAGCAGATTCTGACTGAACCAAGCTTTATATTAAATTGGACACGGGTTCCACTTTGAAATGTTTTTTTTATAACTAAGTTGTCTCTTATTTTTGTAATGTGTATTCTTTTGAAAACTCCTGACCTTCCATTATGCTCGGAGAAAAGCAGTGAAGAGAAACTCTAAAATTGATAATTTAGTTGGCTCAATGCTAACTAAATTTCTCATTAGTTGAGAGGTGAAAAAGTTGGTTATATGTACACGTTAAAGTTAAAAATAACAAATTTGGTATTTGAATCAAATTTAAATTTATAGGGTTGACTTGGTTCGAACCAGTCCAATCTAATTAAACAAATAATATTTTTATTGTAATTAAAAATAACATCATTTTAATTAATAAATTATTTAATTTATTAATTAAAAAATCATTTTTAATTAACCATGTCAAAATTATATTACTTTAGCTCCCATTTGATAATATTTTGGATAGCTTGAATTTGAATTTGGAATGAATCCAAACTTGATCTGATTTATTGCCATCCTTAAACTAAAATGATCAAGCCCTATTTTCGCAATTACTTCATCTAAAGATTACAATTCCCTCGTCATGTTACGTAAGTGTATTAGTTAAATAAACTACACTCGGACATCTAGGAGTAATTTCTCTATTTAAATAATGATTAAAAAAACTTAACCCGATCAATCCGTCTAACTTTTAGATTTGATTTTTAATTTTTCAGTTTAATTTATTTTAATAAATTTTGTTGTTAAAAATCGATTAATTAATTAATTAATATATTTTTGTAAATTAATAGATTTTTATAAACCTAAAAAAATTAATTATTTCATCTAATAATCTTTTTTTAATTAAACTTCAAATTCTTTGATAGATAAAAATAATTTCTTTCAATTATATTTTAAATTCTTTAATTTTACTTAATATTTGGTGATTTTATGACAATCTTACACTTCTTTAACCTTTTAAATCTTAAACATCTTGTATTATTAGTTTAACTTTCAATCTGATTTTTAATACATTAATATTAATTGAGTTATTTTACTTTGTTACAAAATTATTTCACCTTAAAACTATGATTGTCCTAGCTATTTAATTCGATCGTACAGCTATTAAAAAATAAATTGACATATTATAAAATATAAGAAAATCTAGATCACAAATAAGTGGTTCAATAATTGTCCTTGGAGATGAAAATAGAGTGACCTACAAAACAACTAATACATTACTTAATCTTCAATACTTGTTTGATAAAAATATAATATACGAATTAATACTAAGATTTATATTTTAACTAAATTTAACAAAACAATATTATTTTAATTTATTTATAATGAATTGGGCTAATTGAATATTTTTTTTAAGTTGAATTAATTTTGAATATTCCTTCAATTTTAAGTTTGATCAAATTTGATTTAATTTGGAGTTAACAATTTATCATAATTAATCATACCGTAAAAAAATGTCAAATTAAAAAACAAACACAATCAGGCTTGAATATTAAAATCCAAGTTCAAATCTAACATAATATAATTAAATTTATTAATTTCAAATCGGACTAATCCCATACTAATTTGTTAACCCAATAACTGAACAATACATGAAAGTCAAATGAACAAAACACATCCATATTATCTGATCAGACTTGGCTTACAGACCAATTTTTGTTTTCTATAATTAAATATAGAACATTACATGAGAGTTAAATGGGTAAAACACATCATTTAAATTAGATAATCATCTTTTCTTTCTACAAAACTGGGCCATTATGCAGATGCAACTGCAAAAAAGAAAAAACTGCGAGAAGCTGTTATCTAAGTACACGACCAGTAAAAGTAATCCAGTTATCAACTTTACAACTTTATTTTCTATATATGGGGAAAAGGAAACAAAAGTATGTCAACTGCAATTGAAATGCCTTTGTATCATCACACAGGCTCATCACTTGTTTCCTCCACGAACCCATCGAGCTGAACCTGTCTTTGACATGCTAGAGTAATAATCACCCACATTAGCCACAAATAGTGGGTCTCTATCTTCAGCTTTTAGCTCGTTGTTTCTGCTATTGGTAGAGGCAGTGGAGTTTACTTGATCTGTCTGCTCCAACTCCTTGGTTAGATCCTCCATTGTCTTCTTTAAACTTGCTTTGCTCATTTGTCCACCATCTCCGGTTGAAATACCAACCATTGTGATCTTAGGAAGAAAAGGGTTAGGATCTGAAGTTTGCCTTGTTTGCTCTTTCCTAGCACCCTCTGATCTGCTGTAAAGGATAAGGTAAGAAGGTGGTAAGAGCACATGAGAGTACTATTAAAGAGACTAGGCTACTTATGGTACCTTGTGTCTGGTTTCTTTTTGGTTTTCGACTGTTGTAACCATGAATGACTAAACCAATCTCCAAATGGAAGCCTCAGATCAGTTTTGTGTGCGTGATTGGACTGACCATTGTCTTCTAGCATAAGCTCTGAAGTCCTACCATCTGATTGAGAGTTGGTAAGACGAATAGATGACTTGGCGGCTCTTTGGAAAGAAGACGCGGTCCTGCATTGCATGCATGTAGTAGAGAAATCAGGGAGTACAATCTGTGAAAGTCATTATTCTAATCCTCATTCATTGTAGTATCCAAAAATACCAACAGCACAGTTGTCTAGCAATAAGGCACCATCTCAATGGGTTCCGCACAACTTAAAAACTAATCCAATTCCTTCACACCATTTATAGTAAAACAAGGAAAACAAAGAAGCCATTGCTGGGTTTTACCTACTCTTTCCCTGTCGATGAAGGTGTTAGACTATCAATTTAAGATATAGCAGATATTTGTTAACGATGTTAACAAGTTGTAGTTGTGAGAAAAGCCGTAACCTCTCTGTGTTAGGCTGATAGTATATAGATAATAAAGAGTTACAATTATAATAGGAAAGAGTATCTGTTAGTAAATCATGCGATAACTACTATATCCCATGATTTACTCTTATCACGTTATCAAATCCTTAACACTATCATATCCTTAACATCCCCCCTCAAGGAGCATAAATATTAATCATACCCAGCTTGTTACATATATAATCAACCCGATTCTCCACTAATGATTTGGTACAGATATCCGCTAATTGTTCTCCAGTATCAAATGACTTAATGAAATCAGATTTTGTTGAACTTTTTCTCTGATAAAATGGCAATCAACTTCGATGTGCTTGGTTCACTTATGAAAAACAGGATTCTTAGCAATGTGAAGTGTGGCTTGATTATTACACCATTGGACTTATGTAAATGTTGCCTATCTCATCAAGTAATTGTCCTAGCCACATCAACTCACATATGGCTTGTGACATAGCCCTGTATTCCGATTCAACACTTGATCTAGCTACCACCGTTTGTTTCTTACTTTTCCAAGAGATCAAATTCCCTCCCATAAACACACAATAACTTGAAGTGGATCGTCTGTCACTCGGAGACCCTACCCAATCTGCATCTGAAAATGCTTCTATCTTTCTATGATCATGATTTGAATAGAGTATACCTTTTCCAAGAGCTCGTTTTAAATATCTCAAGACATTCATTACTGCATCCCAATGAGATGTACGTGGTGTACTCATGAATTGACTTACTACACTCACACAATAGACTACATCTGGTCGGGTCATAGTGAGATAATTAAGTTTTCCCACTAATCATCGATATTGCTCAGTGTCGTCAAGTAATTCTTCATCTTCTCCACTAAGTTTCAAGCTTGATGCCATAGGAACTTCTAGAGGTTTTGAACCAATCATTCTAGTCTCTGTTAACAAATCAAGAACGTATTTCCTTTGGCAAGTAAATATTCCCTTTTTACTACTTTGCCCTAAATCTTTTGTTTGAAATTGACTTTGTAGGAAGTCTTTAAGCATTTGAATGCCTCTCTCATCACTAACTGTGATAATTATATCATCCATATAAACCAACATTAATATCAGTCATGCATTCGTCTTTTGCCAAAATAAAGAATGATCATAATGGCTTCGCTTTAAGCCAAAGTTGATAACAACTACACTTAATCTCCCAAACCATGCCCGTGATGATTGCTTTAAACCATATAGAGACTTTTTCAGTCCCACTTGCACCCAACAGCCTGCTTCCCAGGAGGTAATTCAACCAAGTCCCACGTTTGGTTAGCATCCATTTCTTCCTGCATTGCTCGTCTCCACCCCTCATTAGAGAAAGCTTCCTTTACAGACTTAGGAACCACAACTGAGTCTAAGGAATACACAAAGGCACTAGAAACAGGTGAAAGAGACTCTAGGAAACAAATGAAGATATAGGGTACTTACAGGAACGTTTACCTTTGCGAAGAGCAATGGGTAGGTCGAGACTTGGATCTCGGGAGGACACAACTGGTGGAGCCAGAGAGTCCGTACAAGTGTCATCAACCTGCGAATCTAGAGTAGAACGCCGAGAATAAACTTGGGCGATAGGGGGACAAAGGGGTGGAATATCTAAAGGAGGGAAAACAGACTCAACCTGGTGAACTTGATAGATAAGAAAATCATCCTTATGGGAATAGGGAGACTACACATTTGTGGAATATGGAGTATTTTTCAAAGAAAGTAACTTCAGAAGACACTAAATAACAATACAATTAAGGAGAATAACAGCAATAGCCTTTCTGGAGTGGAGAGTACCTAAGGAAGATACATTTTAATGCTTTAGGATCAAGTTTGGAGACAGATGGACGTGTGTCACGTACAAAACAAGTACAAACAAAGACACGAAGAGGCAAAGAAAAGAAGGGTTGCGAAGGAAACAGAATAGAAAACGAAGCTTTACCATTAAGAACTACTGAGGGCATGCGATTAATAAGATAGCAAGCAGTGGAGACAGCATTGGCCCAAAACTCTTTCGGGACCTTCATTTTGAATAACAGTGCTCGAGCAACTTCCATAAGGTGTCGATTCTTTCGTTCAGCAATTCCATTCTGTTGTGGGGTAACAACACAAGAAGATTGATAAAGGGTACCTTGTTGTGACAAAAAAGAAGTAAAGGGGGTAGAGAAATATTCCTTGGCATTATCACTGTGTAATATTTTAATTGTGGAATCATGTTGGGTACGAATCTCAGCACAAAAGATAGTAACACATCGAATATCTCAGAACGACTTTTTATTAAATAGGGCCAAGTATTCCTGGAGAATTCGTATACAAAAGTAATAAAATAACGAAATCCCAATTTTGATACAATAGTACTCGGGACTTCAAACATCTGTGTGCACGATTTCAAATGGAAATGCAACTCTCTTATTGACTCTAGGAAAGTGAGGAAAACGTTGATGTTTGGCAAACTGATAAGACTTACACTCAATGGAAGAAACTTGAACATCAAGACACAAACTCTTTAAAGCCTTCAATCAAGGATGACCAAGACGACAATGTAGGATATCTGGACAGACGATACTAGACCAAGCAGTGAGACTAGGACTACAAACTAAAGGAGACTCCAAGATATATAGGTCGTTGGACTCTCGACCTCTACCAATAATCAGTCTCGTCCCAAGATCCTGAAAAAAAACATCGTTTGAGTAAAATTGTACACAACAATTGAGGGACTTGGTAATTCTACTAACAGATAATAAATTAAAGGGGAAGTTAGAAAGGTAAAGAACTTGAGATAAAGGGATTTTCAAAGAGACAGTGGCAGTGCCTTTGCCAAGTATAGAAGCAACAGAACCATTGGCTAGAGTAATTGGGGGTAAGTTGTTCAACGGGGTAAAATTGGATAGAATACCTGTGTCTCCAGTCATGTGATCAGTGGCCCGAGTCTTATTACCCAATCACGAGGATTGGAGGACAGACATGCAGTGGGAGTAACTGTATGTGCTAATGTGGCAACGACATTAGATGAGGAAGAGTTCCCTTCCATAGCTTGAAACTGAGTGAAAGCAGCTAATTCATCTGCAGTAAGAGTGATGGTCTGAGTTTGCATCTCCTCCTCCTTGGGGACCAAGTCACTATCATGTGCTACTATAAAGGCATGTTGAGTTCTTTCCTTATGCTGTAATTGAGGACAATTGGCTATGATGTGGCCAATTTCCTTACAGTAAAAACAAGATCGGTTTCCTATGTTCCTCTTCCCCCCTCTCTTCCACCATGACCCCCACGTCTTCCTCCTCTAGCTCCTCCCCTACCTCCTCTATTAAAGCCAATACTTGCAAAAGCAGCATTTTCTGACTGGGGTTCTCTAGGAGACTCAGAAGTAGTCCTAAGAAACCGATGATATGCCTCAGTTAGAGTTAATTGGTCCACTCTAGTGAGAATCTGGGATCGAATATTGCTATATTCTTCTCTAAGATTCATCAAAAAGGCCATAGCCCCAAACTGATCACGTTGTCTTTGCATTTCTTCCACATTGGTTGTGATAGGCATCACCTGATTTAATTCTTCAATTAATTTTCTAAAAAAGGAATAATGGTCTTCTATGAGAGTGTCTTTCTTTTTTGTCTTCATAATATCATGTATTACCCTATACGTGCGAGACAAGTCAGCTTTGCCATGATATAGAGATTCCAAATGATCCCAAATCTCCTTAACTGTGTTACAATGATTCACCATCTGTAGGACCCTAGGAACCAATGTTTGTCTTAATAGGGAAAATAACCTTTTGTCATCTCTAATTCACTGTGATTTAGTGTCTTCATCCTGTGCAAAAACGTCAGTCATGAAATGATCTTCCTTCATCACAACCCACATAAATGCCTCTACAGATTTACGCCACTCAAGATAATTGTTGGCACCTTCTAGTTTCCAATCACAAATTTTGGTTGGAGCAGGGGTTAATTCGGCCATTGTCTTACTCGGAAAGAGCTCCATCATAGCCCTTTTAATCTCATCCATATTAACTTTGTCATCGTTACTTCTAGTATTCTCTAGATCACTAGTTGTCGTATTTGGTGGAACGTCAACTCAACTCTCCAATGTCTGCCTGTCGACCACCTCTGGCTATTCACTCGCTGGCGTCGTCTCCCTCAGGCTGCCCAACCAGTTTTGGCCGATCACTCACCAGCGTTGACTCCCGCAGGCTGTACGACCACCTCTGCCCGTTCACTCGCCAGCATCAGCCCCCCCCCGCGGGCTGCACCTCTCCGGCGCCAATAGCGGCACCACCACTGCCGCTACACTGTGGTGCGACGTCACCAGTCGCACCCTACCATGCTCTCAACTCACGTTGGTTGAAAGACCCAACCAGTCCTTACTAACAGGTATCGATCTTATCTGAGTTGATCTGAAAAAAAAAAAAGATCTAGGTTTTGGGTGAATTTGGGAATTAGGGTTTCAAGACAAAAGGAATTTTGAGAACTAGGGAAGTTAGGGTTTTTGAGAATCAAGCTCTGATACTATGTTAACAAGTAGTAGTTGTGAGAAAAGTCGTAACCTCTCTGTGTAAGGCTGATTAGTATATATATAATAAAGAGTTACAATTATAATAGGAAAGAGTATCTGTGAGTAAATCATGGGACAACTACTATATCCCATGATTTACTCTTATCACGTTATCACATCCTTAACAATATTCAAATACGGTTTCCTTCTCAAGAATATTTCATAGTAAAGATGGAAGGGATAACGCAGAAGACATTATTTGCTACCACACTGATCCAAAAAGAGACATACTAGTATAGGGATAACGCAGAACTAGTTAATAAAAAAGGCTTTATCATTTGCTTAGGCAAGAACATGGACAGGCTAGTTTCCATCTTCTACAATCCCCTTGAATGAATTCATTCAGAAATTAAGCTTACACATAAAAGGTAAAGACTGTACCTCCTTTCAAATGAGTCTACCATGTATGGAAACTTTGGCTGAATGCCAGTGGCTTTTCTCAACCACCTATTGCCAAGGAGTGCTTTGTCCACAGCATAAAGAAGCTGGATTTCAGCAGCCTTTGAAATGACACTCAATGGTATTCCGGGATTACCCACCTCATCAAGCACTTCCTGAACCTGTTGACAAGTACACCACTGTCAGTTTTGCATGGACCTACGTTATCTTCCGATTACTGCACAAGTTGTAATGAACAGTTTTCCCTTGGATAAAAGTTCAACTCTTATATCTCTATTTGAAACATTTTAAGGCAACAATATAATTGTTGATATGGTAAACATGATTCATGAATGCATACCCTACTTAGATTGTGAACTACTGGGCAGATGGGGAAATATGAAACCTAAAGCCACGTGCATTACAGGACAACATTTTATTCCAAGTCTCTTCACCAAAGCATAACAGTATTAATGGGCTAACAGAACTTGTACCTCTGGTGGCTCCAATAGGCTATCACCCATTTCTTCAATCACTTCTGCTGCTAAGTTGTCATCAATAACATCACGTCGGCGCTGCATGTGCCGTGTTTGGATTAATTGATGGAAATGCTGATCGACAGACTCTTCGAGAATGTTATCTAGCATGCTCTTATCAAAGAAGTATGGAGTATACCTAATCAAAAACAAAAAGGAATAAATGTTATACTAGAAGCATATGGTACTGATATTCCATTAAAACAGAGTTCACTAGGGGTGAGAAGCATTTCAATACATGAACCAAAAAATTTCACAAGCATAGTCTCCACACGCAGAACACAGTCAATATAAGTGACGAATTACAAGCACATTGAGATATACCACTTAATCCCATCGCCAGTAGCTATTGCAATATCCAAATTTTGAGCGGTGAAAACAGGGACACCATCAACCCTCTTCCTTCCACCATTCATTGGGATTGTTTTGAGAAGTTGGTTAGCTGCCTTGACCTGCAAGCACATCGAGATGGAAGAAAAGCAAACGAATATAAGGATTAGTAACTTTAAGAATTTGTCTAACAATTGCATAAGCTGATCACATCTAGTACCTGCTTCTCGTTTGGAACAAACTGAAAAAGATGAGGTTTTTCCTGCAAAACAGAAAAAGTTTAGAATCCATCCACTCCATATCCAAATGTAAAGAGTAACTATATAATCAAGAAAACCATACCTTGAAATGCTCATACGCCAAGTCAAGACGACAAGCGCCCACCACGCCACTTGGAATGTTCAGCCGCTTAACATATGTAACTAAATTCATATACTAAGATCAGAAGACAAGTTCTTTATAACAAGGAAACACCAGGCAACAATGGAAACACACCTGCATCGCCTAAATCCATGAAAAAACGGAACACAGGCCCATTTCTCTCGCTCTTAGTGATTGCCGCAAACATCTTCTTGAGCCACTCAGGTGTTCTACACACAGGAAAAGCACTAGTAAATGCATAAAACCATAGACCACTCATGTTTTTAAGCTAAACAAAACTTCCGAAGACAAGGAAAAACATACAAGCTCTTACCTTTTGGAAATAAAGGGAACATCAAAGTGGGTAGAGACAGCCATGAGACCAGTCCCCGAGAGATCGCACATACTAAAAACCTGCCCAACAAAAGCTGGCCCACCGCTCTTGTCGCTGGAATTGAGCCCCGCAATCTTGACCGTTGATGGGAATCCCGAGTTGGACTCGGTGGAAGATAGACCCTTCACAGCCGCCGAATTCGACGATACCGAGTCGGGCTGAGCTGACTCGAAGCGGGACAAGGTTGATAGGACGCGGGGATAAGGTGTGTCGGAGAATTGAAATGGGATGCATATTTTGGAAGGAGGAGCTTGGGTCGACGAAGAAGGTGAAGTCTTGAGAGTGGAGATGAAAGAGGCGGCAACGGAGTGGAAGAAGTTGGATGGTTGGTGGTTCGGTCGGCGATGTCGCGGTGGTTCCGGTGGCGGAGTCATGACAATTGGTCCACCGGAGCGGAACGAAGCTAGGCTATATCTAAGGGAAACTAGATTGTCACGTATTTTTATATTTAATTCTTTATTTTTTTTACATGGTTATAATATAAGATACTATATTTAGTTCGCTAGATTTTTTCTAAGTCATCTAGTGTCTCCAAATTCTTATTATTATTACATAAAAATTTATTATTTTAACATATTTAATAAGTTAATTGTATTATAAGTTTTAATAATTACGTTAAAATATACAAAACTTTTTATTAATTTAATAGTTATAATTCAATTAAATAAATTATAAATTATAAATTTTCTTAAAAATATAAAAATTAAGGACATCTATAATTAATAATTTAATAAAAATAAGAGAATGCACAACCTAAATTATTTATATTTTAATAAATATAATAATAATAATAAATTTAAAAGATGGATATATAAACATGAAAAAATAAAAGAAATTGATTAATTTTTATAAAAAGAACTTGAATGAATAAAGTACAAGAATTAGTAATATGGTTTTCTTCTTATTATTTGCATACAATAATTATAAAATTAAAAAAGACTTATTTAACTTTACATGAAAAAATTTTGAGAAACTTTTTTTCACTACCAATTATTTTATGTTTTTAAAACAATTTTTTAATTTTTAAAAATAATTTTAGTTAATTAATTATTATTAAAAATAATACAATAAAAGAAACATAACATGAAAATCAAATGTATGTTAACATGATAATTCAACTTATTTTATTTTAAATTATTAGTTTTAATTAAATTTAATTAATTTGAATCAAAATTAAGAATTAAATTATCATATCAATAATTTTAATTAAATCGTAATATTTATGTAGTGTTATAAAATATAGAAATAATATGGTGTGTCATTAATGCATAATTGTTAGTGCACCAAATGCACCACTTAATAGTTAGTGTACCACTTCTATTGTCATAATAGTATTTTTATTAGCAATTTTGTACTATAAATAGAAGGGTTAACTTGATGTAAGTGATACCAAAAATTATAAGAAGAATTTTCCTCTGCCAAATATTCTTAAGTTGTAGTTTCGGTTTTATAACACGTTATCAGCACGAAGCTCTAAAACGAAGCTTATTCGGTTTACGTACATCAAACAAACGTAAGTTCTTCCGTTTATTTATATCAATCCTACTTACGATGTTGTTCAATTAAAGTTCTTCCATTTATCTACATTAATTCTACTTATGATATTATTAAAAAAAATTATAGACGACTCACTATAC
>JANZLC010000007.1:25845044-25857081 GCA_026413385.1 Erythroxylum gracilipes | reverse complement strand
AATGCACCACTTAATTGTTAGTGCACCAAATGCACCACTTAATTGTTAGTGCACCACTTCTATTGTCATAATAGTATTTTATTAACAATTTTGTACTATAAATAGAAGGGTTAACTTGATGCAAGTGATACCAAAAATTATAAGAAGAATTCTCCTCTCCCAAATATTCTTAAGTTGTAGTTTCGGTTTTATAACATGTAGCACATACTTCTTTTTTTTAATTTACGAGTTTGAAGAAAGTTAATGCTTATGAACGATGCCTTTGGCTTTGAATTTTCCAGAGGCTCACAAGTATTTCGTGGAGTCCATAGCAAAGGCTTATCAAGCTCCTTACTGATCCGATATCCCGTGAGAACTATGAAAAATATGGCCACCTGATGGTAGACAGGGGATATGTTAGAAAAATAGCCATATGATTCTGGGGTCTTTGAAGCGACTACGGACAACTAATGATACCCTATTAACCAAAATGGGTTGGACGCTGGTCAAGCATCCCTTAACCCTATGGGCCTGCATCTTACGGGCTAAATATCGATTCCCAACTGACCATATCCCTTATACAATTGGGCATGGTGGAGCTTCAGTTTTCTGGTAACGGCTTGAGGCCATTTGGCCGTATGTTCATCAAGGAACCTCCTGGACTTTGGGAAATGGACGTCGCATCAGCTTTTAGTTGGATAGTTGGTACCTGATCGGGCCCTTTAATTTCTGTGGCGACTGTGCTGATACTGGAGGCCGTATTGCAGGCTATAGTGGCAGACATGAGCACCTGGGATGGTCGCTGGCGGTGGACTTCCATCCAACAGTACCTTTCCGGCTTCAGTTTGCTTGGAGATAGCAGAGCTCTCTCCCTCTCCGGAATCTGACGCAGATGATATCATTCATTGGAACCACACTGGCCATGGTTGTTTTACGGTAGAGTTTGCCTACGACGCTATTGAAGGGCGCCCCGCACGTCCCTCTCCCAGCCCCTGGAACCTAATTTGGAAATGGCCTGGCCCTCAACGGATCCAGGCTTTCTTTTGGCTCATGACTCAAGAAAAACTTCTCACTAACCAACAACGGGTGAGCCGGAACATTGCTTCGGACACCAGTTGCCTCGTTTGCGGGCAGGAGGAGTCAACCCTTCACGCTCTGCAGGATTGCCCGCGAGTTCAAGCATTATGGCGCCAATTTCCTCCATCGGTCATTGCCCCTGATTTCTTCCAGCAACCTGTCGCGTTTTGAGTGCGTACCAATCTACTCAAACATTCCCCCGAGCTACAACGGGACTGGTCCACGATTTTTGGGGTGACCTGCTGGATGTTTTGGGCATGGCGAAACAAATAGATTTTTGAGGATGATTTTGTTTGGCCGGTCGATGGTACGAAAGCTGTTATAGTTTATGTCGAGTGGATTGCGCGAGCGAGAACCGTGGAAAGTGGCGTTATCCCGCATTGGGGACTCCCTTTGGGTAGCGGGGTCGGTTGGACTGTACCTCCAGACACTTGGGTCAAACTTAATACGGATCATCTTGGAAGTTGATGCCCTTGAGGTCATTAATTTACTTTCCGCTCCCATTTTGACGACTGATAGTCTCTCTGTTTTGTTGGCAGATATTCAAGATTTGCTCCGGCGTACTTGGGAGGTGCGAGTCCAACACATCCATCGGGAGGGCAACTGGTGCGCGGATCAACTGGCAGCTATGGCAAGCAGGACATGTCCCGAAGTCCACCTACTTCGGGAGCGTCCGTTGAGCATCCAGGATTTTCTTCTACAAGACCGGCAAGGCCTGGAGCACCGTTGCGTTTTGCAGGATTTAGCCTAGTTGTGTTTTGAGTTCCTTTGTATTAAAAAAAAAGTACTCCCTCTTATTCAAAATAAAAGTCGTTTAAGAAGGATTTTAATTATTCAAAATAAGTGTCGTTCGTGACTTTTCATGCATGTTTATAATTTTACTTCTAAAATTATCCTTTAATTTCCCTCTCATCTTAATTACAAAGATTAAACAGATTATATTTTCAAGACACTTTAACATGCAATTAATAAAGATATATCAAATATTTCATTAACTTTCTTAATAAGTGTGCATTCCTTTCATTTTGGATGGAAGGGATTACTTATTATAAAAATAGAGTTGACTTACATATGCATTGATTCAAGCATATTTTGAATTTAGGTCTCACATTCGTATCAATATCTACTCGTTCATGAATTTTTTTATAGTTTAATATTTTTTTGGAAAGGTCTTTATACTTTACTTAATGAGGAAACATGTTCTTTCTATTAGTTTTTCTGTCAAAAAATAAAAAATAAATCCTTTTTTGAAGAATGAAGTAAATCAACGTTCCTATCTTTTTCCTCCAAGTATGTATTATAAGCCTCTAATGAATCTAATAATCACGTCAAAGCAACAACATTAGCTTCACTTAGCATATGTTCTCCTCATCCAGCTTGCTCAAAGCATGAGGCATCTCATCCCCACATATATCTTCATAAGAGGGGTCAGACACAATGCGACGCTTTTCCAGATTTCCTTCATTCATTCAAATGATCAATTGTGGAATGATCCCGGTTCAATTCATTTCGCCGCTTTGCTCGAACTCTGATGCGTTTCCCCCTGATATAACGATATTCCCATCGGGGAGGCGGGTATTTCCTCCACAGTTTCTCATACTTGTCCAACATACCCAGCTTCTGGAAGACATTTCCCATCATGTTAACAATTGTAGCATTTGGTCGGATACCAAGCTCCTCCATATCACCAAATATCTTCAAGAGCAATCAACAAGTCAGGTATAGTGGCACAGGCCTAATGTAGCTACTATCAGTTCAATGCAACAAGAAGCAACTTCAAAATGGAAGTGAAGATCTTAGAGTCTGCATTATTAAAATCAATAACATTGCGATGGCAATTATAGTATTCATAAGACATGAACAAGCACTCCGTAAGATCTGGACCCAGTTGAAATTCATCAAATTTGCTTGAACTCAAACAACAATTCCACAAATTGTAACCGTTGTTATCTCATGCTTTCTGTACTGCAACTAGAAAACGGCACAACAATCAGTTGTACCGTATCGGATCATTATACCAAAATGTATTCATAACCTTGATTGTAACACCTATATCATCTTGGAGAACTAGAGGCTTAATGCTTCATATAGAAAAAGGACAAGAAGTGCATGTAGCATATTGGCAAAGTAAAATAACGAAAGGAAGTTCTTCACAATCAACTTTCACTCGCGTTAAGATGACAGCATCAGATGAAGCAACAAAGTTTGAGAAGTGTGTTGTTCAATACCTCAAACATCTGGTCATACATTTCCCTTTTGTAATAAATGGACACCATCTTGTCAAAAAACTTCTTAGGCATACTTTCCATGTTCTGTCTAAATAACTTGCTCCAAAGCTCTTCAGCTTCATCAAGCCTTCCATCCTCCGCTAAAGCATTCAGTAAGGTGAAATACGTTCCCATTGTTCTTCCCTGACCTTTGCTCAACATCCATTTTGTTACCTGCAATCCCAAATGTCCTAAGAGTTAACAGAGAATTACTGGAAAACAAGGCTTTAAATTACGGATTGCAAAAGATTGCAACAATTGCAGACGATGTGAGCGTAACTGCAGGAAGTGCAGGTGCAATACAACAAATCGTAATAATGGTCGTAACTGCATGAAGTAGGGTCGCAATTACGACAAATCGCAATAATGGTCCGGACCGCAACTGCAATTTAAAATCATGCAAGAGAAAAAGAGCTATTTGGGAGCCCCTATACCTGAATGACCCTCTTCCATTCCTCTTCATTCGCAAGCTTCCTAAGTGCTTTCTTCACAGTGACTAAAGGGAATTTCAGTTCCCAAGCAATGAATGAATCAAGAGCTCCGTACACTTCCTCTTTTACATTTGACAACCCATTTACCTACATAATCACAAGAATCATAAGGTTATCACCCCAAAAACACAAAGAAAACCATTGAAAATCCAATCCTCCTATCTAAACCAACATTTAAAGACTTCGATTATAGAAAAGGAGACTCTTTACACAATCAACAAGCTTTGCTGACTTGGAGATGGTCCCAATCCTATATCTCGATTTCCACACACGAGGATGCCTCGGGCGAGGACTCTTTTGTGCACGTACCTGCAAAAATTATCTGCTGAAAGTTAAGCAAAGCAGGAGAGAGAAGCAGACACAATTTTAGAACCTTAGATTATAAACTTCATTAGCTAAAATGCTTACCACGAAAGTGCTTCCGTTACGCTTTGAGAAACTTATAGATTCGAATCTACTGGGAATGCATGGCGGAGAATGTCTCAGAGACAGCATCTTGAAAGATCCCAGAGAAAACCACACATTGAACAAGTTGAGGAGTACACGGTTTGAATTTTCAGAACAACCAAACAGAGAGTGAATGTTTAGAAGCTGAACTAATCAAATAAATTATCACCGTAGATATTTTTTCTTAGCGATTAGTTCCGACGGGCGATCTTTCTACATAGGTTATCGTTATGTCTTCACTTATCCGCATCGAACCGGTGCGTTTAAGTCAGCGAGGAAAACGGCAAAGCAACTAAAACCAAACGTCGCGTTTTGCAATGAAAGCTCCGACTTTCATCCTATCGTAGCGAATGATAATAGATATGAACGTAGAGTATCCTTTTCGGACCTCATCCAGTCATCTAAGCAAAGCAGAAGGTGTGCTGAGGTAGAGTGGCTCTGCATCACACAGATCTTTCCAAGTGAAGAAAAAGGAGGGAAAAAGAAAATGATGATGATGATTGAATCTGCCTCAGCCGTCCGATTCTCAACCGGTGGAAATTTCTGCTCCTCCAGCGTCATACCCTGTAAACTCCCTCCCTCAATTTGAATTTCTGCATATATATATGAAGAGGCAGACTATTTTTATTCTCATAAACTTCAATTTGAAGTTTCACGCATTTTCTCTGCAACCAAACAGAGAATGAGGTTTGCTTATTATTTGTCACTAGATTGTCGTCATAGCTTGGAGGAGGCTACCGTCGTTCCCTTCACCACTCGCCGGTTTTTCTATCCCGGCGGCTTCGACGTGCCTTGGTATGGATTTGCTTTGCATTTTCTTATTTGCTAGAATCTAGATACTTCTGTACCATAACTACGAATTCTTAGTTCTATACTAGTATTGATTATATGTTTTCTTTCATTTTCTCTCATTTCCCTGCACTCTAGCGGTTAATACTTAATAGTTTCGAAATGTTTAGTTCTAGTCTTCTAGATACTTCTTTACCTATATATAACAAGTAACGCGCGCACGATTTCCATTGTTCTCTCGTTTTATCTCACTGTCCTGCATTCTAGTAAATTTAGCATGCGATCGATTATAAGTTTCCTCTCGTTTTCCTGCATTCAAGCGATTAATAGTTGAAACAGGTTAACGATGGGTACTTGTCGATTTTGAACAGGAAGAAGTCTAGGAGATGTAGCGATAGTTTGTTCTTAAAGCGGAGTAGTCTTTTGAAGAATATTCGAGCATCTGCAGAGCACTTGGGCTCAGCCTCGGATCCTTCGAAACCAAAAGGCGGACTTCAATATCATCCGTTTGAGGAGATCTCTAAGTCGACATCAGAAAACAATGGCGAGACTTCACTTGCAGCTGAGGAAACTGCTAGAACAATTGTGGAGGTATCATATAGTTCCTTGTTAGTATTCAAGTGGAAAATGGGTTATGTAGTTATGGTTCAGAACTATACATGTTTTCTATAGGTTTGTAGTCAATGGCCTTGGTTGATTATGTTAACATTTAGAACTGTCAATAGGATAATCGAGCTTGAGTTTGTGTCAGTTTGCATACCTAATGGTGGCTGTAGTGACGTATGTGCAGGTGAATAACAAAGCAACACTAATGTTCACTGGCTTGATCGAAGATGATGTCCATGAGAATATTGTATGGCCAGATTTGCCTTATGTGACTGATGAACACGGAAGTTAGTATTTGAATTTCATAACTGTCTCATTAAGTTTTTTTTACATCTGGTATAGTAATCCTTTATTTACAAAAATAAAATGTTGATGTGCTTGGATTGGATCTGCTGCAGATATATACTTTCAAGTTAAGAATGATGAAGACATGTTGCAGAGCCTTACGCCTGAAAATAACTTTGTGGTATGGAGATCTCTTCTCACAACAGCCTATGTTTTACTATTTTTCGTTTTCAGAAGTAGGCATACAATCAATGATATTGGTGCTTTGGACTTTTGAGAGACAGTGGAAGTCAATAATGATCATTTTTGGGTGGAAAAGATAAAATAGCATTTATATATAGTTACCTTAAGCACTATGATCATTTCTCATTCCCTGAGTTTTATGCATTCTCGTGGTATTGCTTCTCTTTCTTACTCTGTTTCTGTGGTTCTTTCACTGTCAGCAAGCTATTGTAGGCTTTGATGCCATGGAAATGCTAAGTGTGATGGAAGCAATAGATGATTCAGAAATTGATTTTGAGATTGAAGATGATGATAGTGATGTTGAAGATGATGAAAATGAGGATGAAGATGATGAAGACGATTATGATGAGGTGCATATCTCTTCCTGTCAAATCTTTTACAAAGGTCTGCCTTATAGCACTTTGTTATTTTCCTAGATGCTTTCTGTTTAGGATTCTTTTTCTTGCTTGAAGGACTTGGTAGCTGTTGTTGAAGATGAAGATGAGGATGATACTAATGAGGTATTGGGAGACTGGGCAAAGTTGGAGACCATGCGTGCATCTCATCCTATGTATTTTGCCAAAAAACTTGCTGAGGTAATTGTTGATATTTTATGGTATGATTCAATAGAGAATGTGATTGATTTAGTTTGCATTCTAGTGATAAAACGGAGAAGCTTTGAATCTTACTTTTTTGGCTAGTAGGATTAAAGAGGAACAAAATTACAAATTTGAGGATTTTCTAGAAGAGGATGTTTTTACTCATCCTCCTGAAATTTCTTCTTTGTTTCTCTCATTTGCTCTAATCGTGTCATCATGACCAGTAGATTTCTTACCAGTTCTGTTTCTCTTCTTGTATATGTCAAGGAGGACATTGTTTGATGCTGCTAATATCCTTGGGTAAGTTACTCTTTTTGTGTTATATTTATGTTGTGTTTATTGTTGAACAGGTTGCGTCAGATGATCCTATAGATTGGATGGAGCAGCCTCCAGCGGGTTTAGCTATCCAGGGCCTCATAAGACCTGCCTTAATTGAAGAACAAAGTGAGATCCAGAAGCATAGGTCTTTTTTTAACCAGTCAAACCATGGTGATGCTGGAAAAAATGAAGGTGGATTAAATGATGTTGGTGCCATCAATGGCCACAAACAAGAGTCAACATCTGAAAATGGTTCAGTTGGGCCCCAAGAACCAGGGATGGATGAGGTCCCAAGAAAGAGGATTTCACTTTACAAACTAGAGACCATAAAAATTCAATTGATTTCAGCTCATGGACAGGATGTATGCTCACGAAAGTCCTTTCTTGTCTTTGCTTGCCAGCTTTTTGTTGTGAATTAGTGTATATAGGAAAAGACTTTACTTCTTGTTTACGTTTACTCTTACCTATATGTTACAAACATAAAGTAGCTGATTTGAAGTATCTCATTTCTGATTTGAGTTTATCATGTACTAAGAAGCATGATGTTTTTATCACCATCTCTTCTCTTCACATGATATGATGTTTCGTATGGGAATAACCAACTTCTATAATTAGGCAGTTGCGGTCAAACATTATTGAAGCTGAAACATGCTCTTGAACTTTATTTACAAGATGTGCATTCTTTAAGTAACAACAAACTTTGCTTTACTTTGCAGACTACAGTTGAAGTGGAAGACTTTAGAAGAGCTCAACCTGATATTGTTGCACTTTCAGCATCCAAAATCATGTCTCATCTAAAAACTGGTGGAGATGAGGTGACTCAGGCCTTGAAATCTCTATGTTGGAGACTTAAGGGGATTCAAGTTGAGGTAACCTCAACATTTTGGGAATTTAAAATCATTTATTACTGTGTCAAACTATCTCTACGAACTTATTTACATACATTAAGTTCATAATGTGTTAAAACCATACGTAACCAATCTTTAGTAGGTTTAAGCTAAAAGCTGCATATCAATTTAAGCTTTCAGAGCCCTTTCATAAGTCAATATTTGGTTCATATTTCAGCACGACATATATTATCCAAACACGAAAAGCATATGGTGTTTTCCCTTTGTATTATTACCAGAATTCTTATTGCTTTTATTGGGTTCTTTTTCATATAAATGTGTAGAAGCAACTTGGTATGATTTAGATCTATCCCTGCTTTTCAAGTAGTTTCATTGGTCATCTTTTTAACTCTCCCATTTATTGTAGGAGGCTGGGGTTATTGGCATAGATTCCCTTGGTTTTGATTTGCGGGTTTGTTCAGGAACGCAGATTCAAACATTGCGATTTTCATTCAACTCGTTCAACTCGCGGGTACGTCAATTGTTCCTTCCCCATCTGTATCTATTTGTTTCCAGAACAAAAAAGTGGGTAATTAATCACTATGACCTATCTTTTAAGATGTGGTCTAGAGTTTTGTGCTCAAAAAGTTGTGGTCTAGAGCTCTGTGCCATTTTCGTTCGGTATAATACACGTAACACTGGCTGTACCATTAGTGCACGGGAAATTTCAGTAAAAACTGCGTCTTCAATTATTGTTTCGGCTAGACCAATATGATTCCCTTTCTTGAGTCTTCTCGTAGTATTTACCATAGCTTTTAGAGTTACTTGAATAAGAACTTAAATTACTGATGATTAGACTTGTTCAACCGTATACACAGGCCTCATCAGAACACGACGCGAGGAGGCTACTTAACGATTTGTTATTCCCGACGATCCACCAAAGGATGCCAAAAAGGAAACAAGCTTATCAAAATGAGCTATAACATTATCAAATTATATCTGCAATTTAATTTGTACCGGTGTGTTGCACAACCACTAGTGTCCGGAAACGGATGCGGAGGCATGAAAAGCTCCATGCGGTTTGTCATATGTATTTGTTCAAAATTCAGTAATGGTAGTTAAAATCAGTTCCTTCTCAGCCAAATTCTTTCTCTATGGCTAATTATTTTATTTATTCTCCTAATCAAATCCAGGTGAAAGCAATTTGTGCAAGGTAAGCCCTGCGACAAGTTAAAAGTATTGTTTTTTCCATACAACTCATAAACTAACGAGCATCTGTGGAACTCCAACAGGATAAAGTGCCCAAGAAAGATAGAACGTTGCCCCATCAAATTAAGAAAGAAAGCAGACCCAGCTCGCAACCAGCATCTAAAGGTACGCAATTTTAGTTCCAGAGGGAAATTACTAACTGAGAATCGCCACCAACAATTGCCAAAACTATATATTAGCTGATTATTATTTAGGATTAATTATTTTACATCTCTATGATTTAACCTTTTTTTTATCTTAATTCTTATTTTTTAAAATTTATCATTCAAGCATTATTTAACTATTATGTAAATATTGTCATTTTTTGTTTATTTATACTTCAAAATCGTAATATTAGACGTTTTAATATAATGTCATTTCAAGTTAAGAATATAGATGAAAGATTAACAAAATGTATCATAATAAGTTGTGTGATAACAGTAGTAAGTAATAGAAGAAAAGTGCAAAACTCATAAACTCTATATTTATTCCTATTATTCATCTTACAATTTGTTATTCTTCACGCAAGTCTCATAGACCAACTGTGCCGTGAGCATATCCACAACCGCAGAGCCAACACTCTTAAACACCGTTATTTCTTCAGAACTCACTCTCCCAACTTGCTCACCTTTGATCAATCCCACAAGATATCCAATATCACCTTTACTAATGACTCCTCTCTTAAAACCACCCACTATCTCCCCTGCCTCCTCTAGTGCCGCCTCATTGTCCACAAACACTCTGCCTCTTCTTATAGCCTCATCATCACATTCCTTCATTGTCTCCTTAAACGATCCCACCAAATCCAGATGTGCTCCTGGCTTCAGCTTTTCACCCATAACCAGAGGCACCGTAGCATTAGTTGCACAACTTACAATATCACCCAATCCCACGATTTCATCCAAATTCTCGTTACTCTCAAAACAAACCCCTTCACTCCCGATATCTTCTTTCCTCAGTTTTTCCACTAATTCCTTTGCTTTCTTCATCGTCCGGTTCCAAATTATTACCTTTCGCAAACTTGGCCTTGCTGAAATATGGGCTTTGATGAGATGAGGTGCCAAAGCTCCAGCACCAACCATCACTAGGACCTCGCTATCTTCCCTAGCCAAGATCTTTGATGCTAACCCAGAAACACAAGCGGTTCTGTAAAGAGTTAATACAGTGCCATCCATAGAAGCTAGAGTTTGACCATTTGTTGAGCTAAAAAGCACGTAGCTTCCGTGAATTCCGGGTAAGTTTAGCCATGTGTTTTGAGGGAAGTAAGTGACAAGTTTTACACCTATATAAGGTAGGGAAGGGGAAGCGGACCAAGAAGGCATTAGGAGAAGTGAGGAAGATGGCGAAACGGCATGACTTTGGCGGAGAGGTGTGTGGAGTGTTGGAGAGAGAGAGGGGAGAAAATTGTGAAAGTGTTGGATTAGGATTCGGTGTGAGAGGATGGTGTCTATAGTTTCAGTGGTGATGAAGATAGGAGATGTGGCGGAAGAGACGGTGGTGGTGTCGTTACTGGCAGCCAGTTTCGATACAGAATCCATTAGGTTATGAAAGTTGCGGTAGAGGAGCGAAGCAAAATCGTCGAAGTTATCGGGGGGAGACCAAGACTTTCTGGCTATTAATTGGTCTTTGTCGTGAAATGATAGTCAGCTGATAGCTTTCGATATTCATTAGTAATTATTCGTTCTAATTTAGTTTATATTTTAATCATAATAATGATCACATTTAGGTTACTTTAATTATAATAATGATCACATGATTATCAAATTCTTTTCATATTAAATTTAACTTTAGAATTAATACGTTGACTATTTTTATTTTATCTCTTTTAAAAATTATAATTCCATCTTTTTTTTATTTTAAGCCCTATATTCTGAAAACTTACATAATATTTTGTTCTTATATTTATTTTATTTTATTTAAAATATTATATAATTATTTACGAATAAATACAGATTAGCAAGATATAAAATAAATAAATGATTTTTAAAATAAAAATTTAAAGATTAATTTTATGAATTAATTCAGTAAATATATTTTATAATATTTATTAAAAATTATTAGTAAAAAATTATTACATTCTATTCAGATAAGTAATTTAATATGTAAAAATTATTAATAAATCAATATTTATTTTAATTATTAAAACTAAGAAACAGGGTGTACGTAACCTTAAAAGTTTATTTTAGATTATACATTGGGTTGCTGACGTTATTTGGTCCTTGATTTCATTGAGCCCAAATAAGAAGATTTACATGGTAGAATTTAAGTTCAGCGATGACTGATTGCTTGTATGTTTAGTTTGTGAGCAATTCATGCTAGAAGAGTTCATGACTCGTAAGGTAAACATGTTAGATTTGAAATAGACCTGATTATAGTTGAAAATAGACGAGTTTCCACCAAACAATTCTTTTTAATCCGATCTGACACGAGCTCATTTAAACTCACAAATTGGTGGATTTGGGTTGGGCTTCATATTTAGGATAATCATTTTAGAATGTTAAAGTGATTAGTTTTGATGGGTAATCAAATTTAAGAAAATGGTCGACTATCTATAAAAGTAAACAATTTTATTTTAATTAAGAAAGAAGTAATTATCGATATAACAGTAAATTAATTTAATTTAGGGGGTGTTTGTTTCTATTTTATTTTTGATTTTCTGTTTTTGTTTTCAAATTCAATAAAAATTTTACTTATTTGAATTTTTAGTTTCTGTATTTAGTTTTGATTTCTTTCAGTTTTTAAAAATTATAAAAACTGTAAAAAATAGTTTTTGTTTCCTGTTTTTATTATTTCATAATCTAATTTACTATCATTTAAATATTTATTATTTAATTTTTAATAAAAATATGAATAATTTAATTCAACATTATATATTTAATAAA
>JANZLC010000007.1:25819834-25830254 GCA_026413385.1 Erythroxylum gracilipes | reverse complement strand
TAATCACTATAAAAAATAAAGAAGACTCATTTCTAAAAATTATTAAAACAAATTTAAAAGCAAAAATTAAGAAATAACAAAAGAATAATAAATAAATAAAGAAAATAAAGAAAAATTTTTCGGGGCCCAACACTTTCATACAAATAATAAAGAGGAAAGGAAATAAAGGGTCTCCTTGTCTCAGCCCAAATTTTCCTTTAAGGAATTTGGAAGGTGATCCATTGATCAAAATGGAGTACAAAGGGGAAGAAATGCACTCTTGGATCCAAGCTATAAACTTTGGAGGAAGGCTTATAGCTTCTAAGGAATTAATGAGGAAATCCCAATGGATGGAGTCATAGGCTTTTTGGAGATCGATTTTAAAGGCATATCTCTTCTGATTATTAGAAAGGTGGTAGTTTTTGAAAATTTCTTGGGCTAGCAAGATGTTATCACCAATTCTCTGATCCTTAATGAATGCACATTGGTTAGGACTAATAATATGAGGAAGAATTTCTCTAATCCTATTTGCTATGATCTAAGCTATCACCTTGTACAACATGTTACAATAAGAGATAGGCCTATAATCTACCACTGTGAAAGGGTGAGCTTTTTTAGGAATTATAGTAATAAAGGTGGAATTAAGTTCTTTAAGAAGTTTACCATGCTGAAAAAAAATATTGGATTGCCTTAGTAATATCCTCCCCAATAATGTGCCAAGTTTGTTTAAAGAAAAAACTATTGAACCCATCCGGGCCAGGAGCCTTATTAGGGTTGAAAGAATAGAACACTCTCTAATCTCTTGAGCTGAAACTTCAGCTATAAGGGAGTTACAAAGGTTTTCAGATAAGGCTTGAGGAAAAAGATGATCCACAAAGTCCTTTGAAGGATAAAGGGATTTCCTACTACCAATTGAACATTGAAAGAATTCAACAAATTGTTCTTAGATCTCTTTATAGCCTACTATCCTTCTCCCATTACCCACTTTTAGAGAATTGATAGTGTTTCGGTTTCTGTTGGCTATTAAGGAGTTGTGGAAAAACCTAGTGTTCCTATCCCATTCCTTTAACCACTTAATCCTGGAAGCTTGTTTAAAGAAGGACTTTTGATCATCTAAGGCTCTAATTAGGTCATTGATGGCTTTGGATTCTTGAGCAAGTAACTCATTCGACTTAGGTAAATGCCTCAATTTATCTTGAATGACATTAAGAGTTTTTTGACAATTCCTGACTCTCTCATTAACATCTCCAACTTGTCCTGAATTAAGAGCTTTGAGTGCTTTTTTAGCTATCTTAAGTTTGAAGACTACACAAAACATAAGAGACCCCCGAATTTAAGAAGACCAAGCTTCCTCCATTAGTTGAAGAAAATTAGGCTAAGAGAAAAGAAAGTTAGAGAACCTAAAAGGAGATGCTCTTCTCTGAATGGGGTTACCAAACTTGACCTCGATTAGAGAATGATCTGAAATGTTTGGATAATGAATAACACTATAAGATCTAGAAAAAGTTGAGCTCCAAGTAGAATTAATAAGTGTCCGATCTAACTTCCTAGTAACAAAATTATCCCCACTTTGATTGTTGTTCCAAGTGAAACAAGAACCGCTGGAGTTGAGGTTTTACAGTGCATTATCATCAACCCAATGCCTAAAGTCACTCATACTTTGGAGAGTTGAGCGACTAATAGGTTCTGCCTCGTGTGGGTATAGTATGGCATTAAAGTCACCCACAATTATCCAAGGCTTGGAGGATATGGATACTCTAAGAGTTAACAAGTCATTCCAGAGATTCTTCCTGTGGATTAGGTTGTTGGACCCATATACACAAGTCATTAGGAAAGGAATGGAATGGTTTCTAGGATACAACTCTACATACACTAACTGAGTAACCAGCTCTTGGTCAATTGTTTGTACCTCTTTTCCTTTCCTAATTCATGATATTCTTCAGTTTTAAAAATCCTCCTTGTCGGTGCCCATTCTTTTTTCTGAGTAACCAGCTCAGGCCTCCATTCATATTCGATTCTAACTTCTTTAAATGTTCTCTCCCCATCCTCAGTATACGTTGTTAGTTGGAATGTAGGCCAATGTTTTTGTAGGTCCATATCAACACACATCCTAGCATACACTATCCGTGCTATTCAAGCAGATGGTGAATCTATTAGGAGTGGGTGTCCAACCGCACTCACAATGAAGCCATGAAGATGAGTCGCTCTGCCTTGAATCTTCGAGGTTCTGGAAGATCACCGCCACTATCGCTCATCTATCGCTCGCTATGTTCAACTTATCAATGTAATCCTTGAATGACTTATTGTTTAATCATTTTAGTTTTTCATTTGAAATTTAAAACATTTTCGTGAACTCTAACCATTTAATTTTATACAGTTCCATAGCTAACAATTTATTTATTAAAAAAACCCAAAAACCAAGATATTAAAGGTGAAAGGCTAGAGAATGCCTTCATCACCTTTTTCTTATCACTTTCATCGTGTAGTTACAACTTCAATACTATTTTCTGCCCACATAATAAGATCAAGAAGTGTTATACGCCCATAAGAAATGCACTAAATGAAGAAAGAATGAAAAAGAAAATATATGTGTTGTCGGAGGGCACTAATCCCACTACCACGCTGACAAGTTTGTTAGAGAAGAATGTCCCGTTTTAGTGTTTGTTACGCTCATTGTAACTAACTTATTTTTCCCTTGGTAGCCATGTATATATGTCGTCTTCCGGAGAGAGTTTTTTTGCGAGATTGTTCCCAGCTCAAGTTGAATAAAATACTTTTCCTTTCTTACGATGTCAGAGTCTTTGGTGAATATTCATCAGAATTGGTGAAATTAACATGTGTACGACTCTAACCTTCATTTCCTTGAACTCCAAACTTTCTTAGAACCACACGAAAAGGACACGTAACGTAAGGCGTTGCGTTCTTCACGGGTAAATGAGAACGAACCAGACTTTCATTATCCTGCTTAAAAAGATAAGAACTAATCGATCAATACATGCAAACTTCTTAGAACCATCAGGAAAAGGACACGTAACGTAAGACGTTGCGTTCTTCACGGGTAAATGAGAATGGGCCAGACTTTGATTATCCTGCTTTATGGAAGACCTCTCGTTTAATCGTTTAAGTCTATAATTGACAGGAGAGACCAAAATAGACACCCCCAACGTGACTTATACACAAGAAAAATATCATATGTACTTATTCAAAAATTTAAAATATTAAATTATAGATCAACTCTGGTATATATTATTCTTAATAATTATTTCTAATTAATGCATGAATTTGATAACTCTTATAAAAAAAGTAGTTATATACTATAAATAATAACGTAAATAAAGTTTAAATTTTCTACTAATAATTAAATTTTCTACTATTAAATCTTCTAAAACTTTTTAATTTAAAAAATATTATTTATATAAGCGAGAAGTATGGTTTTTTTGGAAAATATTAAAATATTAGATTATATTAAAAAATTATTCTTATTCTTTATTTTTATTAGATATGAGAAGTTAAGAATAATTAAAATACTTCTCACGCTTAAAAAAAATCTTATATATGTTTTAGGACCTTGATATAGGAACAAGTTGGGTATTGAAACGCACAGGTACGGAAGAAAGTTCTGATGGAGTACAGGGACAATTTTTAACTTCATTCTTGATCTGAACAAGTCTCTTCTCAAGGAATTAGGAAGAGGAGCAAAAGAGAGGAGATCTTTGTTTTAATTAATGTTTTAAAAATTAATTATAAAATTAATAAAATAAGATATTTAAAATTTAAATTTCATCATAAAATCGTTATATAATAAAATTAAGCAAGATTAAAGAATTTAAAATATAATTAAAAAAGAATATTGTTCTTATTCATTGAAAATTTCAATTTTAATTAAAAATAAATTGTTAAATAAAAATTAACTAATTTATTTTAATTAATAAAATTAATTAATTTAAAGTATATTAATCAGTTTTAATAATAAAAGTTAATAAAATAAATTAAATCAAAAAATTTAAATTTAAATTCATTCAAAAATTTTATTATTAATCCTATATTCAATTTTTCAATTATTGAATTTATTATCCCTATATCTATGTTAGATTTGGTGCACTTAAGCGCTATTAGGACAGGAACAAATCTTCTATTCCCTTTACCTATTCCCTCTTTTTCAAAGCATTCTTAACCAATTATTTTCTTTTTATTTATTATATTGAAAGGATGAAAACACTTTAAAACAAGTCGAATAAAGAATAGGTAACAGAAGATCTGAGTTATTCTAGGACAATTCTTTTATAAAGAATCAAATCTCATGTTTGGATTATAATATCTTTATTATGTTTTATTAAAATTTATCCCCATATTTATGTAATTTCATATAAATATATAAATAAATTATATTAAATTTGATTTCATCGAATTTCAAATGGGGATGAAGTTAAAGACTACATGTGACATAAAAAAAAAGTTGTAGATAAAATAATGTTATCATACAAAGTTTTATTTAATAATTAAATATTTATTTATTTATTAACCTTTAAATCAGTTATATTATCAAATTATTCAAATTTAATTAAATTAAACTTGAATTATTCGGTCTTAATTTGACACAAATTTTGAAATCAAGCTTAAGATAAAATAATGTTTAGATTTGACTTGCCAACCCGGTTTATTATTAAGTTTAATTCAAAATTTATGACACAACCAGTTATAGAAGACTTTAAATATGATTCAATAATAATGGAGATATGTTGAGCTAAATCACGTAATTTTACTTTGAACTTTCCCTTACTTTTGATTATGATTTGATAAGTGATATTTAAAACATGTAAAATTTTATTTAATAAATATAAAAAAATTTATTGTTATAATTACTGTTATCAACTTCAAGCACATCTCCTAATTAAGAAATTAGGTTTCATATGAAATTTGGGTAATTTCTTAATCAAAAACTCTAGGTTGTTTATGATATTTTATAAACCTCGGGTAAAGTTAAAAATAGTTTTTTATTTTGTGTATTTTTATTTTTTATGAGAGTTAAGAATAGGGACCTTAAGTTCTTTACCTTCGTAAAGAACAATAAAAAGGTTTATATTAATTAATAACTCTTGTAAGGAACTAAAATTTTGACTTTTATAAAAAATAAAATGAGATAAAATAAAAAAAATTATTACTTATTTTATTTTTATGAAAGTGGATATCACACAGGTGCCTTTCCTGTCATTACCCTGGTCTGCTATAAAGACTAAATGCATGTATTTTCTTAGTATATGTTACGTTTGACAAACATTCAAAGGATTTCTTTAACCAAAATTTCACACACGCTTTAGTTTGTACGTTTTTCCATTTAGAAAATGCGTGGCTTTTTTGGATATTGTAATTTCTATTCTAATATTTATTATTTTTATATCCTAGTTGTCTAATATATTTAATTTTGCTGGTCCCACAGAGAGAATCTCTAGGCGACAAAACTTTCTGAACTTTTTTGCTACAGAATCTATATCTCCAATCACCGTCTACTTGCTGGCCTTCATTTCCACAGAGATTGATTCAACGCCTTCACAAGTCACTCCAACTTGTCAGATTCCGATACTTTGAAATAGAAGAGCAAGTCAAGCATAATACAAACTTCTTAGAACCATCACGAAAAGGACACGTAACGTAAGACGTTGCGTTCTTCACGGGTAAATGAGAATGGGCCAGACTTTGATTATCCTGCTTTATGGAAGACCTCTCGTTTAATCGTTTAAGTCTATAATTGACAGGAGAGACCAAAATAGACACACCAAACGTGACTTATACACGAGAAAAATATCATATGTACTTATTCAAAATTTTAAAATATTAAATTATAGATCAATTCTGGTATATATTATTCTTAATAATTATTTCTAATTAATGCATGAATTTGATAACTCTTATAAGAAAAAGTAGTTTTATACTATAAATAATAACGTAAATAAAGTTTACATTTTCTACTATTAAATCTTTTAAAACTTCTTAATTTTTTAAAAATATTATTTATATAAGAGAGAAGTATGGTTTTTTTAAAATATTAAAATATTAGATTATATAAAAAATTATTCTTATTCTTAATTTTTATTAGATATGAGAATTTAAGAATAATTAAAATACTTTTCACTCTTAAAAAAATCTTCTATATGTTTTAGGACCTTGATATGATACAGGAACAAGTTGGGTATTGAAACGTATAGGTACGGAATAAAGTTAAAATGGAGCACTAAGAATTCTCAACTTCATTCTTGATCTGAGCAAGTCTCTTCTCAAGGAATTAGGAAGAGCAGCAAAAGAGAGGAGATCTTTGTTTTAATTAATGTTTTAAAAATCAAATATAAAATTAATAAATTAAGAGATTTAAAATTAAATATCATCATAAAATCGTTATATAATAAAATTAAAAGAATTTAAAATATAATTAAAAAGAATATCTTTCTTATTTATTGAAATTTTAATTTTAATTAAAAATAAATTGTTAAATAAAAATTAACTAATTTATTTTAATTTATAAAATTAATTAATTTATAGTATATTAATCAGTTTTAATAATAAAAGTTAATAAAATAAACTAAATCAAAAAATTTAAATTTAAATTCATTCAAAATTTTTATTATTAATCCTATATTCAATTTTCCAATTATTGAATTGATTATCTTATTGTCTATGTTAGATTTGGTGCACTTAAGCGCTTTTAGGACATGAACAAATCTTCTATTCACTCTATTTATTCTCTGTTTTTCAAAGCATTCTTAACCAATTATTTTCTTTTTATTTTAAAGGATGAAAACATTTTAAAACAGGTTGAATAGAGAATAGGTAACAGAAGATCTGAGTTGTTCAAGGTTAGGTCTTTTATAAGGGATCATATTTCATGTTTTAATTATTATATTTTTATTAAATTTTTTCTATATAAATATATAATTTTATATTTATATGATATTATATAAATATATAAATAAAATTTAATAGAATAAAAATGAACAGGCGTAACTAAAATTTGATGTAATTTTATAGTGGCTTACAAGGTGAAGTTACGAAGTCAGACTGAAAAGCTAGTGGTCTTCTCAGTTGTCACAAGCAGGTACCATCTGTTTCATTTGCCCATTCCGAGGTGGATACTGGTGTTTGATAAGGCCCGTATAATTGGAAGTTATTATATTAAATTTGATTTCATCGAATTTCAAATGGGAATGAAGTTAAAGGCTACATGTGACATTAAAAAAAAAAGTTGTATATAAAATAATGTTATTATACAAAGTTTTATTTAATAATTGAATAATTAATTAATTAATATAATATTATTTTAACCTTTAAGTCAATTATATAATCGAATTATTCAAATTTAATCAAATTAAACTTGAATTATTCTATCTTAATTTCAAACAAAATTTGAAATCGAGCTTAAGTTAAAATAATGTTTAGTTTTAACTCGCCAACCCGATTTATTATTAAGCTTAATTCATGATTTATGATACAACCAATTATAGAAGACTTTTAAGCATGGACGGAGCCATGTGGGGGCCAGTGGTACACTGAGCCTCTAAAATTTAAAAAAATTAAAATTTTTAATTTTTAATTAATTAATTAATTAATATATATATATATATATACATAAGGACAGAGTTATTTAAGGTTCAGTGGTGCACTGGGCTCCCCAAAATTTGAAAAAATTAAATATTTGGATACTCCTATCTTAAATTTCTGACTCTGTCACTACTTTCAAGTATGATTCAATAATAACAGAGATATGTTGAGCTAAATCACTTAATTTTACTTTGAACTTTCGCTTACTTTTAATTATGAGTTGATAAGTGAAATTTTAAAATACATAAGATTTTATTTAATATAAAAAAAATTATTGTTATAATTACTATTATTAACTTCAAGCACATCTCCTAATTAAGAAATTAGGCTTCATATGAAATTTGGGTAATTTCTTAATCAAAAACTCAGGGTTGTTTATGATGTTTTATAAGCTTGGGAGAAAGTAAAAAATACTTCTTTATTTTGTGTATTTTTATTTTTTATGAGAGTTAAGAATAGGAGCCTTAATTTAACAAAAAAAGAATAGGGGCCTTAGGCTCTTGACCTTCATAAAAAACAACGAAAAGGCCCATATTCTTAACCCTCGTACATTTTTTCACTTAGAAAATGCATCGCTTTTTTTGATATTGTAATTTCTATGATAATATTTATTATTTTATATGCTAGTTGTCTAAAATCATTTATTATATTGTTTAGATTGAAGTTTCTTGTACAATGAGTGATTAAATATATTTTTTAATTTTTAAAAATTAAAAATAACTTCATTTTATGTAAAATTACATTGTTTTACTTAAAAGTTTGGACTTCTTTATATATATATATATATATATATAGTCTAATAATGACTCAAATCTTAATTAACTTAATCCAGATCAGAATGAACTGGGTCAGACAATTTTTGTCAACCCTAAATATGCCTATTATTAGTGACTAACTGGCTATTCACATTGTGCGAGGAAATAAGATAATTCGATAAAAACAAATTATAAACTTCATTTATTTGCTTTTTTTCAACTGACCACTTTATTTGCTTTTTTTCTCTAGTAAAAAATATTTTTCTTGACCAAATTAAACATAGAAAATTACACAAGCATTTGGATTTTCCTCGATAACTCTACAATGGTAATTAGGGCAACGATTATAACGAGCAAGTTGAGAATGACAGTAGTTCTTACAGGCCTCGCAGAAATCACAATCCTTCTCCTTCTTCCCTTTTGGTGTTTTCGCTTTATCATCCTCCTTTTGATCATCTTTTGCTGGTTCTACAGAGAGGATCTCTGAGCAACAAAACTTTCTGAACCTTTTTGCCACGTACACATGTAGGATCTATGTCTCCAACCACCGTCAACTTGCTGGCCTTCATTTCCACAGAGATTGATTCAATCCCTTCACAAGCCACTCAAATTTGTCAGATTCCGATACTTTGAAATAGAAGAGCAGTTTTACTTGTAATTAATGGTTTAATAATGGTATTTTAATTTTCGGTAAAAAAGTTTAAATAACCTTTTGTCATTGTTTATGAAATATGTTGTATTTTGAAATTTTTTAAATAGTAATAAAACAACTGAAATATGTAAGTAAACTTACTATTTAATCCAAAACTCGTCCTCTAAATAATAATAGTAAAAAGCTCTTTTAGTAATTCGAATCTATAAGTAAACTTACTAGTTAATCCAAGGCTAATAATAATAGTAATATCTTAAATTTTAATAAAATTAGGTTTTTATCAATTGTTGATAATTGAATTGTTAAATTAACTTCTATAATAATATGATTAAATAATTTAGACTAATAAAATATTAATATGATTTTAAACAATTTTTTGAATATTAATACAAAGTGTATAAAAAGTATAAATAAATATATACTATTATTTAATGTAATGATAATTAAATGTGAACTTGTCAGAGATACTTAAAAAAAACAAATTTACCTATAATTAAAGGTTTACATTATTTTTAACTTTTTAAGAGATTCAAATAAAATTTGACATTATCTATAATAATATGTTACATTTTAACATTTTAAAGATAATAATTATTAACATTTTTGATTTTTTAAATAAAATTTTGCATATTGATAAAAAAATATGTACCTAAATTTTTATAAAATTTAATTATATTATTATTTGTGTTATCACTTTTACAATTTATTCAGAGTGTAATACTAAAAGTAATAATAAAAAATACTTACTTTTTTTGTGTGTGAAATTTTGAATAGTTACATGGCATAAAGTGATAAAGAGAACTATTTTGTCCTGTTGTGAAATTTGAAATACAAACCCTACTTTGTAACCTTTTACTTATGAGAAGAACGAGTTTAAGATTAGGTTCCTGAAGCTGAAAGGCTAGAGACTGCCTTCATCACCTTTTTCTTATCATTTTCATCGTGGAGTTGCAGCTTCGACACTATTTTCTGCCCACAGAACAAGATCAAGGAGTGTTATAAGTCCATGATATATACACTAAATGAAGAAAAAATGAAAAAGAAAATACGTGTGTACGACTCTAACCTTCCTTTCCCTCAACTCCATGTTGGGTTTTTGGGTTCACTCTTAAGTGGAGTCTAAAGCCTAATATATATAAGGGCGTTTAAACCTTTAAGAAGAGAAGTGTAGAAGAGTGCAGCCGGCAGAGAAGAGAGAGAGAGGGAGAGAGAGGGAAGAGAAAGAGAGAGAAAATTTTTCTGTTTTTTTTAGGTTTGCGCAGTAACTTTCCAACCTTCAATTGCATGGTGATTTCTTGTCGGATCGACTTGAAATTTTACCAGAAGTTCCTCTCTCGTTGTTCTTCATTCTGAACGGTGGAGATTGAATTTGGAGGTCTCCAAGGTGCCCTGATCTTCAGTCGAAGTTGCTGTGATTTTAAGGGTGATATTGTTCTCAACTCTT
>JANZLC010000007.1:25755252-25768646 GCA_026413385.1 Erythroxylum gracilipes | reverse complement strand
TACCTTAAATCTCTTCCCACGATTTTTGTGTTCTTTAGCTCTAAAGGAAGATCAAATCTTCCTCTTTCTTGTTTTCCCTCTTGAAAAACTCTTGAAAACACTCTTCTAAAGCAAAGAAAGATGAAACCCTAAATTTGTTCTTCTTCTTCTCACAACCGAACCACTCTCCTCCTTTTCTCCTTCAAAATTTTGTTCCCTCTTCTCCTAACACTCTCCAAGCCTTATTTCTTTCATTTAATGAAGCCAAAAGACCAAATTACCCCTCCTTATAAGCCTTACAATTTAAGGCTTTGACGTTTTTTTTCTGCATTCTTCTTTTGTTTTTTATCAATAACTTAGGGTTAGAGTTTATGTTTCTGTACTTCTTCTTCTATTTTTGTGGACAGTCACTATTGGTTCTCGATTTCTGCACTTTTCTTCTAGGGATTTTAGTATTCTTTAGGGAAAGACCATGGATGGACACTATGTGTTTTGTTATTTCTTTGATTTCTACTTTCGTTATGAATAGCTAAACTTCTTTTCTTGGTTGAGGGGAACCTTGTTATCATCTATTATGTGTAAGATGTTTTAATAAAGTTTGTTCATTGATGAATATTGAATATCTTATGATTTACTTTATCTAATTGAATTGATTGATTTCTAGGTGCGCAACTAGGGATTGATTTGTTCAATAGCTAGATGAATGAAATATGACGTTCAGTTTCATTAATCGCAAGTAGCAATTAGGATTACCTTCTTTACATTAGAGTCGAAAATTCTAAGAAGATATTCATCTCGATTAATTGCATGTCGTACATGTATTATCTTGTTTAATGGTTTCTTGGTTCTTAAATCTATTATTCAATTGAACCTACGATCGTATCTAGGTTGTTGCTTAATAAGAATGCTAGGATACATGATTCTAGTCATTTACACTTAAGAGAAAACATCCCCCAATGAATGTTGATTAATGACTAAAATTTTATATCGAGGATCCATTTTAGCTTGATAACATCGGTAACTCGAAACCAAGGTTTTTCTATTAAATTTTCAAAATCAATTACTTTTATTGATTTTCGCTTTTTGTTTTCTTTTTCCTTAAATTGCCATGAATTGAAAATCCCCCCCCCCCATTTCGTTACTTTATTTTCGTTTTAAACTCGCTAACTTTTACCGTTAAAAATTTCTCGTGGGAACGATCTCTACTTTCTACTACTACATTATTTTGTATTGACAGAAGTTGGTTTCTTTTTAAATTTGATTACAGGCGACAGCAGTAACGTTGACATTATCTCAAATTCACCAAGGAGTGGATTATTTAGGTTTTGGCAAAATTGTTAATGTTAAAACTGCCAAAGAAGCGTGGAGTATCTTGAAGTTGGCTTATAAAGGTATAGATAAGGCTCAAACATCCAAATTGCAATCCCTGAGTAAAGAATATAGGAGGTATGAAATTTCTAATTCAGAAACTGTTGAACAATATTCTTCTCGTGTTATTGATCTTGTCAACAAGAAAAGGCTGTATGGAGAGGATATTTCAGATGATAAGGTGGTGGAAAAGATTCTAGGCAACATGTATATTAAATTTGACCATATTGTGACTACAATACTAGAGTCACATGATACGAAGACTATGACTATAGCAGAGTTGCAAGGAAGCATTGAAATTCATGTTAGCAAAATATTGGAGAAAATAGAAAAGACAACAAAAGAAGTCTTAAAAAGCCAAGTGAATTTTAATAATGTTGTAGAATCTAATCAAAATGCATATGGTAGAGGTCGTGGTTTTAATAATGGAAGAAGAGGAGATTTCAGAGGTAGAGGTAGATGAAGTTTTAGAGGAAGAGGTCATGACAATAATTTTAACCAGGGGAGAGAAAACAATTCTATAACATATAGTCAAGGAATAGGAGGAAATAATTGTTGGCCTACCAATCGAAGAAGAGGGCGAGGTAATCAATATCAAGAGAGATGTAATTTTAATTACTTTAATTGTGGAAGGTATGGACACAAAGTTGCTAATTGTAAATCCAAATCTCAGAATAACTATCAGGCTAATGTTGCAAAAAGTCAGTAACAACATTGTAGTGAGAATTCTAATAATTTAGAAAGTTATTTCTAACAACCAACTCTTTTACTGACGATGAAAATATTTGATACTTGGATTCTACT
The DNA here is from genome assembly GCA_026413385.1 of Erythroxylum gracilipes. Taxonomy (NCBI): domain Eukaryota; kingdom Viridiplantae; phylum Streptophyta; class Magnoliopsida; order Malpighiales; family Erythroxylaceae; genus Erythroxylum; species Erythroxylum gracilipes. The sequence continues at coordinate 25,766,495 of JANZLC010000007.1, read as the reverse complement.
TGTAGTAATCATATATGTGGGAATAAGGAGTTGTTTTCTTCTTTAGATGAAAATGTTCAGTCAATAGTTAAATTTGGGAATAATTCAAATATTCCTATTTTGGGAAAAGGTCGAGTATCCATTAGGCTGAATGACGGTTCTAAAAGTTTTATCTCTGATGTTTTCTATGCTCTTGGTCTTCATCATAATTTACTGAGCATGGCTCAATTATCAAGGAAAGGTTATAAAATGCAGATTCATCATGATTTTTATACCTTGATAGACAGGAGTAGAAGATTTATTGCAAAGGTAAAGATGTCTTCTAACCGTCTATTTTCACTAAAAATTCATCAAGAAAAATTTGCTTACTTGAATTCTGTGATACCCTATGCAAATTGGTTATGTCACATGAGTTTATGTTTGGCTAACCTATTGTGAAAAATATGCATTGTTGTGTCTGGCTTATACAAAAACTATCAAGAAAAGAGCTTGTGTCTGGCTTACTTGTTGTGAATATTCCCAACCATGTATGTGAGACATGTGAGATGGGAAAAAAGCATAGGGATGTATTTCCAATTGGAAAGTCCTATAAAGCAAAGAACCTATTGAAATTATTCATTCAGATCTGTGTACTTTGAAATTTCCATTTAATAGAGGTAATAGATATTTTATTACTTTTATTGATGATTTTAGTATAAAGGACTGGGTTTATGATGCGTTCAAATCATTTAAAGCATTTGTGGAAAACTAAAATGGTTGCAGAATTAAAGCATTACAAATAGATAGAGGTCAAGAGTATCTTGCATACACAGAGGTCCTTGAGCAGTATGGAATTCATCATCAGGTGACCACCAGATACACGCCTTAACAAAATGAAGTAATAAAAAGGAAGAACATAACAATTATGGACATGGTAAGATGCATGCTAAGATCTAAACAATTGTCTAAATAATTTTGGGCAGAAGTTGTTGCTTGTGCAATTTATATTTTAAACAAGTGTCCAATAAAAAACGTTAATGAAAAAAACACCTGAGAAAGCTTGGAGCATAAGGAAACCTTTCATTTGGCATCTCAAAGTTTTTGGGTGTATAGTTTATGCCCATGTACCACATTAATTGAGGAAGAAGCTGGATGATAAAAGTGGTTCAATCCCCCAGCGGTGGTCGGGTCTGCGACTGGGGGCCCTTAGGGTTGGGGATTCAACCTTATTTGGTCCAAGAAGCTGGATGATAAAGGTGATAAATGCATTTTTATAGGTTATAGGACAAATTCAAAGTCCCATAAATTATACAATCCAAATACAAAACACATGATTATTAATCGTGATGTAACCTTTAATGAGGATGGAATATGGAATTGGTCTTCAACTTTCCAAAAAAGGCCAGTGGTAATTTTAGAAATCTATGAAGAAGAAAATACTCAAGCAAATTTAGTATCTCAGTTAGAGACATCTAGTTGACCCCAAAGACTTCGTCAGTTACCAACCATTTGGAAGATTATGTGTTAGGTACTGATAATGATCTATCTAATGAAGATATTATCAATTTTGCTTTATTTGCAGACAATGAACCAGTTAATTTTGAGGAGGCATCAATTGACCTGAAATGGAGAAAAGTCATGGATGAAGAAATATATGCAATTGAAAACAATGAAACATGGGATTAACATATTTGTCTGTTAATAAAGAGTTTATAGTAGTAAAGTGGAAGACAAAGTACAAACCTAATGGTGAGATTGACCGGTTTAAAGCTAAATTGACTGCAAAAATATAAGCAAAAATAAGGTATTGATTACTTTGAAGTATTTGCTCCTGTTGTGAGATTAGATACTATTCGCCTTATTATCTCCCTCTCAGCTCAAAATAACTATAAAATTTACTAAATAGATGTAAAATCTGCTTTTTTAAATGGAACTTTGGAAGAGGAAGTATATGTTAAGCAACCTATATGGTATGAAATTAGAGGAAAAGAAGATAAAATTTACAAGTTGAAGAAAACACTGTATGGATTGAAGCAAATACCAAGAGTATGGTACAAAGGAATTGATTCTTTCTTCATGAAGCATGATTTTGAAAGATGTCTTTTTAAGTATAATTTATATGTTAAATTTGTTGAGCCTAGTGATATTTTAATTGTGTGTCTTTATGTTGATGATTTAATTTTTATTAGAAACAACTGAAAGATGATCGAAAAATTTAGGGAGGCTATAGTAAAATCATTTGATATGACAGACTTAGGTCTAATGTCTTATTTTCTTATAATAAAGGTAATTCAACAGGATGATGGAATCTTTATTTCCCAAAAGAAGCATGTGAATGATATTTTGAAGAAATTTAAGATGGAGGATTAAAAACCAGCTCTCACCCTAGTTGAAGAGAAATTGAAACTTATAAAAGAAGATAAAAGGAGACCTATAAATTCAACTTACTACAAGTGTTTAATTGGAAATATGAGCTATTTAACTACAACCAGATCAGATATAGTTTTTGAAGTTGGATTACTTAATAGATTTATGGAGGATCGTCGTACTTGTCATTTACAAAGAGCAAAGAGAACTTTTCGATATATCAATGGTACTTTGAATGAAGGATTTTTTTATGCAAATATCAATTATGTAAATCTTGTAGGTTACACAAATAGTGATTGTGGTAGAGATATAGAAACAAGAAACAACACATCAGGGTACGTTTTTCATCTTGGCACTGACGCAATATCTTGGTCATATAAAAAAACTCATTGTTGCGTTGTCAATAGCTAAGCAAAATACATTGCAGTAACTAGTTGTGGTAAACAGGCAATATGGTTAAGAAGAATGCTTGAAGTACTACATAAAAAACAAGATGCTCTAACAGATTATTCTATGATAATAAGTCCGCAATATTATTGTGCAAAAATTCAGTTTTTCATAGGCGATCCAAGCATATAGACATTCAATTTTACAAAATTCGTGAGCTAGTAACTAAAAAGAAAGTAGTAATTAATTATTGTCACACTGAATAATAAGTTCACAAATTTTTACTAAATTATTGAAGTTTGAGTTGTCTTACAAATTCAAGAAATTGTTGGGATGATAAACTTTTACTAGCTTAATTTAAGGGAGGCAATGTTAATAAAAAAATCAAGCTAAAAGTGCATGGAAAGGGGATTAAAAAACATACAACTTCATTAGATGGTAGTCGAAATCATCACGAAGTTAAGCGGAGAGAGACAACAACTTGTAGCTGAATTAAAACAAGTGGAGAGAGAGGGCTTTCTTTTTCCTCAAGCATTCTATATTATTTGACCAAATTTTTGGTCCAATACAATATTTGCTTGTGTGAGTAAAATTTTATTGTTTTTGTTTCGTATAAAAGGATAAAAGGAGTGTTAACTGGTGGAGTTGTATTGTATTTTTTTGGGATTCTATGAACTCTCTGTCTCTCTCTCTTGGGTGTGTGTGTTGTCTCATTTGACATCAGGCAGACCAGTGTTTTCTACATTAAAAGCTTACCCACAAGTTGGGAGTTAGGTTTGATAAACCTTAAAAGACGTTAACCACATGCCAACGCAGAGAACTCGGACTGCCTTACATATACTACGTCCCCTTGACTTCTCCGTTTTTAAGCATGCCCAAACGCAGCGTACATTTAATAAGATGGATTGTTTTCTTATAGAACTTTTATAATATATGTATAAAATTTTAAAATGAAATCATCGTCGAGATAAGGATGACAAGTCAGGTTAAGAATTGTTTTATTATAAAATTTCTATTAAAATGAATTTATCATTTATTTTAAAATAATAAAAGAGTCAAATTTAATCAAAATTAAATTAAGAATTATTTTATTATAAAATATTTTTCAAAATAAACTCATTATTAATAAGAATAAAAAAAGTTTAAATTCAAACGTCGAATTAAGATTTATTTTATTGTAAACGTTTTACAATAATATGCGCAAAATTTTGATATAAATTTTCAGTCATTAGGATATAAATATCAACCAAGTTAATTGAATCAAAAAACGATCTTAAATTTACACTCAATTTGAAATTTAAAATAATAATTTTTATGTTGAATCATATCCAATTCATTGTTATATTAAATTTTATTTGTTAATTTCAAATTTACTTAAATTATTTTATCAACCTTGCTCGGGGTGAGCCCCAGGAATGACAAAATTGAACTTGATTCTCCTAATTTGCATTACAATATTTCGCATAAGTAAAAGTAATCCTAAGATCTATGGTTTGAGTAACAACTCTGTTTAAAACGCTATCTTTTTTATTAATAATTAACTGACCACTTCACTACAAGAAATTTTTCATTTAATTACGGATATTATCGACAGAAAATCTAAACATTTCATTAAGAATATAGTTTAGCGACTAAATTTATCGACAGACCAAAGTATCGTGTAAAAACGACCGTAAATAATAATTTTTAACGAATAACAAAATGTTCATCCAAAGTTTAATTTCAGATCATGATAGTGAAAACAGTGATTCAAAGAACACAACATTTGCACATAAAATTGAACTTTATTATCTTAATTTGCATACAATATTTGGCACCAGTAAAAGTAATCCCAAGATCTATGGTTTGGGTAATAACTCTATTTAAAACACTATATATCTTTTTTATTAATAGTTAACTGACCACTTTATTTGCTTATTTTTCTCTAGTAAAATTTCTTTTCATGACCCAAAAATTAGCAAATTACACAAGCATTTGGATTTTCATTTTCCTCGATAACTCTACCATAGTAATTAGGGTAATAGTAAGAATAAGCAAGGTGAGAGTCCTTGTCCTTGTCCTTCTCTTCTTTCTTCTTTTCATCATCTTTTGCTGGTGCAACGGAGAGAATCTCTAAGCGACAAAACTTTCTGAACTTTTTTACCACGTACACAGGATCTACGTCTCCAACCACCGTCAACTTGCTGGCCTTCATTTCCACAGAGATTGACTCAATCCCTTCACGAGCCAGTCAAACTTGTCAGATTCCGATACTTTGAACTAGAATAATAGTTCAATTTGAAGTACAAAATCGTACTTTTTGACCTTTTACTTGTGAGAAAAATGAGTTTAAGATTGGATACCTGAAGCTGAAAGGCTAGAGACTGCCTTCATCGCCTTTTTCTTATCACTTTCATCGTGGAGTTCCAACTTCAGTACTATTTTCTGCCCACAGAACAAAGATAAAGGAGTGTTATAAGTCCATGAGAAATACACTAAGTGAAGAAAAATTGAAAATGAAAAAAACATGTGTACGACTCTAACCTTCATTTCCCTGAACTCCAAAGAGGTTTAAGCAATGGTTACGGAGGTAAATGGTAGAACTTAAGATGAGTAGAGGACGATGGTTGGAACTTGGAACTGAACTTGGCTTCAAGGCTCCTCGTGGTAGCTTGCTAGCTTTTATATTGACGAGCCAAGAGCAAGTCAAGCATATAAGTCAATCGTAGATGATAAGAATTAAACATTAAACAATCGAGGAAAGAACTCGCTGCGTTCCTTCACCTGCAAATGACCTGAACTTAATAATTCTGGTTTATGGACGAGCTCTCGTTTTCGTTGCATAAATCTACAATTGACAAGAGAGATCAAAGGACAGACGCCAAAATTGACTTATATATTAGACAAAAAATATTATATGTTTACTCAGAATAAAAAATTTTAAGTGTTAGATTATATATAAAAGTTATTCTTATTCTTTATTTTTATTTAAAAAATTAACAATAATTAATTACTTCTCACCGTCAAGATTATATATGCATAAAAAATTAAATTGATTTCAACGTCAAGATTTAAAAATTTTGTTCTTTTTAAAAAAGGGTTTTTAATTTTAACTAATCTAATTAAAATGAAATACATTAATTTTGATTTAAAATTGAATTATTTTATCAATCTTGCTTTGAGTTGGAACTAAGAATGACAAATATGATATCATTGGAAATGATCCTTATATGAAGATCTATTATATGTACTTTATGTCAAGTTGTGCACCTTATAAAACGGGGTATAAATTTGGCACATTGCATATAATTAAAATCTATGTATTATATACGAGTTTATTGAAAACAATCTTTCTACTATACAAGATAAAATTGCGTGTTATTAAACTTTTCCAAATTTCTCATTTTAACGAAAATTTCATAAGGTGTTGATGACGTTGCATGCAGTTGAAAACACCGAAAATATCTCAAGAACAGGAGAGCACTTTGCATGGGAGCAATTTCAGTAGGTCCCACGTTAAATATCTTCTAGTCTTCTTTCTCTTGTGGGCTTCAAATCCATCATGTGGCAATATCTTCGGCCACCCAACACCAACCATCAGTCCATGAATCTTCGCCACGTGTCAACTCATATATGGAGGACTAACCCTATGTGGCAATTTATACCGACCTATGTTAAATTCACCTAAGCAAATTCTACTACAGGAGGACATATTCTGGTGCATGGCAGACCACGTGAAGCGCACATTTACTAAAGGGATTAATATCGTTAATTTAAGTAAAAGCAGTTAATCAGATGTTACTTAGTATCAATTAAGACAACGAACGAAGTCGTTTAGGAGGACCTGATGGGCAATAATAGATTAACAATCACTCCCATCAAATATTATATGGATGCTTAAGAAAGACGCTTACGATTTTAAAAAGATTATGGTCAGGATAACGTGGCAAATTCTTATACGTCGTTCGTCTGAGGTGAATCAAATCCTATGAAGTATCAGATTCCATCTCTCTTTGTCTCTTTAAAAGCCACATTTCATTTCTCCGTTATAACTCAAAGCTAAAACCCTTGAATCTTAACTCAGTTTTATTACACATGGTGTCGAAGAACCCGAACCCGACTGAGGGATTCTACCTGGATCCGAATGGAATGGCGTTACCGGGACTCGAACCTTTCCCGGCGTCGCCGGCGACAGCGTGTTCCGGGTCGGAGGATCTGTCTAAGAAGGTCCGAAAAGCTTACACCATCACCAAGTCCAGAGAGAGCTGGACAGAACCCGAACACGACAAGTTTCTGGAAGCTCTCCAGCTGTAAATTCCCTCTTCAGTTTCTTTTCATGAATTTGCTTGCAGCTTCCGCTTTAATTAGGGTTTTCCTTTTTTCATTCTCAGCCTTTTTATTTGCAAATTTAGTGAAAGCTTGAACTTTTAGCTGAGAGTGCTTGGTGTTTGACTATTTTGATGTAGCTTCAAATATAACCAAATTCTCAAAATGGTGGTAGTGAAAGGTTCAGAATTGGATTAGTGGGAGAGAAATTATTCAACTGTGAGTGTAGTTTTTGTATTTGGTTTCTAAATGTTTCTCAATGCAATGAAAACGCTGTCTTGAAAATTTATAATTTTTCCATATTAACTTCCAATTCCAAACCCTTTGGTATTATGTTCCGTGTGTGGTACTAACTCAAAGACATGTAAAACAGAACAGATGAGTCATGGAGCTTTCATGGTAGTTTAAGTTCATTTTTTGCCTTCTTTTTTATTTTCATATGTCCTGATCTGAATTTTACTCTTTTGATTTCTCAGCTTTGACCGTGACTGGAAAAAGATTGAGGCATTTGTTGGGTCTAAGACAGTCATTCAGGTACTTTGCAATACAATCTTTTGATTGCTCTGAGAAAATTGAGATCTGCATTTTGGAAATCTTTAACACTTCTCTGTGATGTTTTTATCCCTTGTAGTTCTCTTAATTTGAATATCAGTTTCCATTGTTAAGTAAACTCCAACCTCTCAATTTGCTATCATATGCCAAGGTTCTCTGAGTAGTCATTATGTTGGGGGGCTGCAGCCTTCTCATGACTATGTTTTAGTTGATATATTATTTCTTTTTTCACGTTCTAAGTCGTTTTTAAGAATAAATATCGCTAGAAGTATTTAAGAATTGGAAAAAATTACAGATACGCAGCCATGCACAGAAATATTTTCTAAAGGTTCAGAAGAATGGAACTGGTGAACATCTGCCTCCTCCTCGGCCCAAAAGAAAAGCTGCACATCCTTATCCGCAGAAAGCTCCAAAAAATGGTGAGGCTATCTGTTAACTGTGATTTATGTGTCCAGTTTGTAAGCAAAACTAGCTTGTCTCACATATATCACACTTTGCAGCCTCAACACTCTCGCAACCTTCAGGATCCTTTCAATCACCAGCTACCATTCTTGAACCTGGATATGTTCGAAGGCCTGAGTCCTCCTCAATGCTGATGAAACCTAGTATTCCTGGTGCTTCATCTTCCTGGACAAACAATGTGTCAAGAGTCAGTAAACCACCTCAAGCTAAAGGTTTGTACAATGAACAATACCCATCATTGGTTTTTTTGCTTTTTTGGTGAAATTATTTATTACGTATATTTGTCTTAAATGTCTCGTGTCATTGGCAGGCTCAACTGCGGCAAATGACTGTTGCAGTAATATTGAGAGGACTTCAAGAATACTACCAATTAGCGAAACAGCTGAGCAAGGAAATGAAGGTCACCCACTGAGAGGTGAGGGCTTCACACTATGTAGAGATTCATATGTATGACAATAAATACTTTTTTTTTGGTATCTTTATCATTCTATTGTTCTCTCCTAAAATTGGATTAGTGTTTTTAGATGAAGATGAGCAAGGTTTATCTATGCTTTGTAAGACTGTTTAATTTCACATATTCTGTAGTTAGGACTGATATTCTCCCATATTTGCAGTTCTACCCGATTTTGCCCAAGTTTACAAATTCATTGGCAGTGTCTTTGACCCAAATGTGACTGGTCAGTTGCAAAAACTTAAGAAGATGGACCCCATAGATGTTGAGACGGTAAGATATTATGTGAAATTGGTATCTCTTATCAATGAATACATAATTGGTTTGCTCTTAGTATCATACTGGTGCTTATTGGAATGCATAATAAGGTGTGTATCATTTTCCTGAATTTCTCATTTTTCTTCTTCATTCACAACCAGGTGCTATTGCTGATGAGAAATCTCTCTATCAATCTGACAAGCCCCGATTTTGAGGATCATGTGAGTGATACTCTGGAAAGAACTTAATTAGTGTTCTTTATTGTCTTTTTCCTTCTGCATGACCTAAGATTCTTTTGTATTGATGTGTTATTCATCTACATTTTTGCCTTTAATGTCAATACCTTGCTTCTTACACTCATCTTTAATTCATATTGGATGTATACACTATAACCATATACTATAAATGTATGATTGTTGGATCATATTCTAGTAACAAAATACTAGCAGAGTTGGCACTGGTGTCTATGTGTCAAGAGGCCTCATCCATGCTTGTGATCTCCTAATGGCATGGGTGAGGCCAATTTCACTACCTGAATGGAGACTAATAGAACTTGACAATTGCCCTTGATCTTTTAATATCAATTCTCTCATTTACAAGAGAACGCTTGTTTTTTCCTTGACATCATTCCCTATACCTGTTACATTGTTCATTTCAGTAACCAGTTTTCTGATGCTGAATTTCATTGGTACAGAGAAGGTTACTGTCTTCTTATGATATTGAGGCAGAATCAGTTGGAGCAAACAAAACCCTTAATGATCAATTAGCAAAAGTTGCCTAACTCTGGTGGCTAAAGTTGTCAATTGCAATTTGGATTTACTTCAATCCACAGCCAATGTGAACTCTGTATCGGATAGTAGTTTGCCAGGCCACAAGCTGAAAGTTCTGGCTCTCCACCTTAGGCTTGATGCTTCTGTTCATTCAGTTGTATAGTTTGCAAGTTTTTTTCATTCAATGCTATGCTTTATATGGGAAATAGGTGAATTCCTCATGTGAGTGTACAGAGTAACAAGCCGATTATGTATAGTGCTCAATCATTTTTCTCTTGAAAGTTTTGACTCTTTATGGTGGACTTTGTCTAACACTATAGTGCGATCTTCTGTGTGCTATGGTGATGAATCCTGTATGAATTGATACTAGTTTTGATATTGTACAGTTCCAACATGTCTTATGTTACTCTTTCTAAACTTGGAGAAAACAGTATTTGGGCAGAATATTGTAATTTGTGTATTTGTACAAATCAGAAACCGTCATTCTTCTGTTTCTATACCTTAAAAAGGAGCTGAAAAATTCTGTGAATGTGTATGCTTTTGCAATTACCCCAAATTTCAATAAATAGGCACTTGATCAATTTTGTTTGAATTGAATGACACAAAAGTATGTCCAGCTTTCCTTCCAAGATGGTTTAATCTGCTTCTCTTTTTAATACTCATAGCTTCAAGCAGGTGATCTTGAAGCAAGACAAACAATGAAACAGTAGAATCAGAGTCCGAGGAAAGTCTTATCTGTAAACTGAATACATCATGCTATGCTTGTCCACGGAGTCAATGAATACTAAATTTCGCAGGTCCGCATTTTCTGCAGATTTTCTGAGAAAGTTCGTGAGAAAACTTTGCATTAGGTCTAGCAACTGAAAATAATTGTTGGCTGAGCATGGTTGCTCTGGTACAGATAGGGCGTTCAGAATCCAGCAGCTTCACTCCCAGAAAACCAGAGTTTTATACTGCAGAAGATGATGTTCGTCCCAACATTTGTCTGAAAATGACGGAAAGGTGAGCATTTCTACAGATTTGGAGAAATCCTCGAGGAGTTGTTGAGATCAGAAACTGGAAACTCATTCCAGAAAAGTTTTAATGTCAAAGTTGGGATTGGAATTCAACAAGCTCTTGAGAAAGATTGGCCAGCGTTTTGGTGTCCGAGAAAAAAGCTCCGATTGAGATAATCAACTGTGATTAGATTGTCTGAGTATTTACCATATTTTTAATGAATTTTCACATAACTAAAAAAATAGTGTTAAATTCACAAATTTCTATTAATTTTTTTGTTTAAAATTATGTAATATTAAAAATATTAAATATCAATGTAATGTGGTTTTAGAATTACAAATAAACAAAAATTAATAAAAATGATTGAAAATTGTATGATAATTAATAATATTATAATAAAATAAATAATAAAATTTTAAAACATGATTAAAATAGCAAAAATCATGTCACATAAAATTAAGTGTAACTCTTCACTTAATAATTTAAAATTTTAATTTATAGCATGTCTCTTACATCACTCATTTCAAATAAAAAATATAACACAATACTAATGCTAATAATAATAATAATAATAATAATAAAGAATCAAAATGTGATGGATTTTTTCCTAAAGTTATGTGAGTAATCATATCGTTAAAAATTATAATCTTTTCATTTAGTATTGTTAGAGTAGTGCCCTAAAGGCAATCCCCTTTAGCGCATTTTGTTCATAGTCATGTACAGACTTTATGAATAAA
>JANZLC010000007.1:25684182-25698731 GCA_026413385.1 Erythroxylum gracilipes | reverse complement strand
GTACCCGGAAAATGTCATGAATGCATGTACAATCATATAATTGTGCAAAGATGTGCATATCACAAATAATACTGCATAAAATGCATTTTTCCCAATTTCTCATCAAATTTTTAGAATTCACAATTCTAGTCCTCATGTGAGTAACGGGATATTACAACAATGGTTCAGAAAGGTGGATGAAACCACTGTTAATTGACTAAAGAAACCAACAATATTCCTAGCTTTTTTTTTTTTGGAATGGCTCTTATACCACTTTTACTCATTCGAACCCATAAGCGGTGACACAGGGAATATGACTACCGGTTAACCCACGCTAAACCACCCAAAATTCTGTATCAAAATCCACATCATTAACTGACACGTGTAAAGATATCGTTGGCTAAGACAATTGCCCTCACTGTTACATACCCTCTCTTCGGTCTTACTCTTTCTTTGCTTATGTCTCTTCGTATCTTCACCAAACGCCCTGATTTGACAGTTTGTAACCCTAAATTCTATCCTTCTCTTATCTTCCTGATTTCGACGAGTATAGGGAAAGCTTGAGGCACTCTCACTCTGTCTCCTCCATGTAATGAAGGTTCAAATTTGATGAAGTTTGCGGTGCTTGTCTTGTGTTTTTAGTGGATTGTTTTGCCAATTTCGATCGTATGATTGTTTACATCTTAAAGTTGGTGGCTTTTTCTTAATGGGTTTTCGGATCTGATCTTTGCATAGGACCTTTTGGCTTTTCATGGTTGTAATCTGTATACTTTTATGTAAAGTTGATTGTGAATTGGGGTTGTGGTTAATAAGTATTGGCACAGTTCTGATTACCGATTGGTTCTTTGTTCATCTGATCAGGGAAGTAAAGTAGATCTTTTCTGGTGTTCCCTACTTGGGACGTATGAATTTCTCTGTTTTTAAATGCTTACCTTTAGGCTGGAATTGATTCTTAATCAGATACGAGTCACAGTTTGTGGGTTGTTAATCTTCCGGTGATTGTTATGTGGTCTTCAATTATTACGTGTATGGTAAAACTTCTAAGTCAGAGATATGACGGAAGATTGCTATAACTTTTAATAAGCTTAAGGGACTATCTAAACCATACCTAATTCGTTTATTTGTAGTTTGTAGATCTCACAAGATTTCATTTCAGTGAAGTTTCATGTATTGACCTGATCTTTTACAAAATCGATCCCTTTTGATTGTATCGGAGCCCGATGTTACTATGGTAACCTGTATAGCATGTTTTCGTTCCTATTTAATTTTTTTCTTTTGAAATCTTTCCTTTCAATTGCAGTGATGTTTTAGGCTTTTAGCTATGTGCAGTGATCACAAAAATGGAAGTTGTGAATGTCTTGGTTGCCCGTTGCTCAATTGTGTTCTCTGTATGTCTATGATTACTACTCTATCTTTTTCTGATCTGCTGATACTCATGACGTTGTTGCATTTCCAACTGCAGTAAAGGAAGGCCATGTGAGCTGCCTGAATCAGAATCCGATCGCTGCTGTTATTGCTTTGATTTTTTTTTTCAATATATTTTCTTAGTTATAATGAGTAAATGCAAGGGTTGTGGGAAGTTGGGAAGAATGGTGCCTAGGGATGGGTTTGTTAGTGGCTACCATGTTTCCCTTAGGTTGTCCCCTGTCGTCTCTGTTTGGGATTGTATTGTTCGAAAGAAGAGGTATTCCTTCAGGCCCGAGTGGGTGTAGTCATTGATTTTCCTGGTTTTGTTTGTTTTGTGAAACTAGGAAGTAAGTATTTAGTGTTAAACAGAGGACAGAGAAGAAAAAGAGAGACAAAATTATGGGAAAATGTTTAAATGTTAGAAAATATATTCTAGCATAGGTAGAAAGTTGATAAACAGATAGTAATCATAGTTCGCAGTTTCCATGGAGAGCATACCGTGCAATAAGGTGCAACCTGTTGTGAGAAAAGTTAAGAAGAAGCAGATGAAAGGTGAGCTGGACCATCTCAAACGGGCAGAGAAGAAGAAAAGGCGCTTAGAGAAAGCTCTTGCTGCATCTGCAGCTATTCGATCTGAGGTTGAGAAGAAAAAAGAAAAGAAGAAGGAAGAACAGCAGAGGCTTGATGAAGAGGGTGCTGCAATTGCAGAGGCTGTTGCTTTGCATGTGTTGCTTGGTGATGACTCTGATGATTCGTGCAAATTTGCTTTAAACAAAGAAGTGTTCACCTCCTGGAACTGCAACAACGAAATTGAGCTCGTAATGGCTGAAGAGAAAGCATGCCTTCCTTACTGGGGCTGCACAAGGAGTTCACTTGAAAGAATTGGGTATGGAGCTGATCTTAAATGGGATGATATCCAAAATGGTGATTGGTCGTTTTCATATGGTTCTTTTAGAAAGGATTTTCATTCACCATACTTTGACGGTGGAAGTTGTGGGACTACAGAGTTCTCAGCTGGTCTTATTGCAGCTCTGGCTGTTTCATCCCTTAAGATAGCAGAGGAGGCCTGTGCTGATACAGTTGTCTTCAATTGAATGCCAGGAGTGCTTCATAAGCAGTTTTTCGCTTTCTTTGCTGGGTCTTTGGTTTTCTTCAGAATAACACTATTGTATATATTCCCAAGTTACTCGCTGTCTTGCTTGCATGTTTATCCTTATCAAACAAATGTTGTACTTTGGTGCTTTCTGTTGCCTGTTGGTTTCTTTCAAATGCTCTTTGTATTCGTGTTCTGGCTGATTTTTACTATTGGAGCAGCCTAAAGCATCTTTAGTGGAAAGTGGTATCTAGATGTTCTTAGTTATTTTATTTGAAGCACAAATCTGCTTGTACATTGTGGAATTTGGAAACAGTACACTTAATATCATGTAAATGGCTGCATTAGTTACATGAAGTTAAGCCTATACCTGAAGGTTTCCTGCTAACTTCAATGACTAACAATGCAATCTACACGACATAAAGTGCACTCTCGTCTCCCCGTCACTTTCTTCCTTTGAAGTCAGTTGAGCCAATTCAGACCAATATTAACTCATTTCCTAGAGGAAAGTGACACAGAGCATCTACCGTGTACACAAACATGATTAAAAGCTAATTATAGAATGCCACATGAATCGCATTCCAGATACCAAATATTATCAACAGTAATATCTGTTGTGAAGAGAACGCTTCAAATCAATAGGCTTTTGGATGTACTACGATCCTTTAGACAAACATTAATAATGATTCGGTTGAAAGAACACATGAGAATTTTACAGTTGATACACAATGAATGATACTATTGGCTTTTCTATTATAAGCATTCAATCTTGCCGTATCCAAAGATGCCAAAGAAAGTGAATTTTCTTTCACACCACATTCATCATTGATTCATGTACTAGTTGTCAGACAATTGTCATCATAAATTTTGGCCAATTGGTAGATCCGATCTTTGATCTTGTTGCTACTGACTGAGCACATCTTCGTACTTATTTTCAATATCTGAGCTACTTGATGGTTTGGCACCAGATGTAATCAGGTTCTTGAACCATGAAGCCTGAAATCTAGGGCTTCCTCTGTTTGAACTGCTAGGGGACTTGGGAGCTGAGCCATTGCTTGAAGCAACACCTAAAAGGAAGCGATATGCCACTTTACTTGCTGATACAATCTCCGTCTTGGCTTGTCTCAACTGTGATTAAACCACCCAAAGAAGTAAAAAGATGTTAATTGCCTCGACACAAATGTTGGAAAAGAAAAGATGAAATCCCAAGTATGCTACTCAAAATTTATTAGTGACAAGAAATGGTAAGTGCTAATGATGGATACAATAAAACAGTTGCCCAAAGGAGAGAAAATTCAAACAGAAAACATTCAATTCAAAAATAAGTAGTCATTATGTAGTACAATGATCAATACATTTTGCCTGCTAGTAATAAGTAAATGCTGATCAAGTATAACATACAGGAACAAAAGAGAGCATCTCACCCTTATTGCTGTGTTTCCTGCTACTTCCATCGCAGCATCACCAGCATTAGCAAAGCGATTAACCCAACCTGTTAATAGTACCAGTGGAACACACATTCCAATAGAAACAACATTACTAAGACTATAACTTCAAATCACATCAGAAACTAGAATATACATGCATCGTGACCGATAGAACATCCTGTTTATAATTCATAACTGAGGCATTCTCACAAAGAAAAATGATTCTTTGTGAAATAAGGTACCTGGAAGTTTTGGCACACCAAGCCTCTCACAGAACTCATCGCAGAAATGATTGCAGTTCTTAGCTAACAAGTCGTAAGAATTTCCAGGCCATTCTCTACTCAGCTCTCGCAAGATCTGATTTACCTTAAAGATAGAGAAGTTTGTTCTTCCTAGAACAATGCTCTCACGATATGTATACATCGGATTCCTTTTAGAAGGACAACTGAAAACTCCAGTTCCATGATCACAAAATCCAAATGACCATTCATCATCTCCATATACCTGCAAAATATATAGCGCAATCTATTAAACTAGGCATTCAAAGGCAAAAAGATTAAGTGCGAATTTTGACCAATTTCGACGAAGTACACAAACTTATGTAAGGAACACCATCTTCGTCCTCTTTCTTTCATGTACATGAATCTCTTTCTAGAACCAAGCCTTTCCTAGTTTTGGCCAACATTCAGCGAGTGGGTGGCATATTTAACATCAAAACCATGAAAACCGCAAAAGCAAGACTGACATGAGAATCAGTAACAAACTCCCGGATCTACCCAAGTAACAAGATTCTACTATTGCTTAAAGGTGCGCATTTCAGAGTCAAAAGACTCCATCTTCAAGAAAATAGCCGTTAATAGACACAAATACAAACCCAAAATGATCTCATCCAACCAACACTGGAAATCAATCCAGATAGAAATCAAACAGAAGCAAGTACGACGACGACGACGACAACAACAACAACCTGAACAGCGCTATGGAATATGCCACCCAGACCTATCCCGTCCTTGAAGATCTTATTGATATTCATGATTGTGTTGTTCGTCTTCTCCGACCCACTATTCGTCACATCGTATATATGCAATGTAACCTCCGTCATTTTCACCCAAACCACAGAAACAACAAACAAACAAACAAAAAACTAAACCTAACTCTTAACCCTAAACGAAAATTCAAATCATCTTCTCCTCCACTCAACTCCCTCTCGCTCCAACACTCTGAACAACCACTCCAGAGCGCGAAGAAGGATGCTTCGAACTTCGAACTTCAAACTTCAAACTCGACCTTTAACAGTGATTTGATTTCGAAACTTTCATTTCAATTTCAAATCCTATTCGTCTCCGAATTGCTTTTTCAAAAACAATCTTCTTGCATTTTCATTTCGAAATCACTAGAAATGATTAACAGTTTGGCGTCAATTTGTAAATTATAAGATCTTTGAGGGCAAAGAGGAAAGGAATATCGTTCATTTTTTGACAACTGGCCGACATCATCAGGAACATGGATCTATGAATTATGATTAGACGCAGTTGGATACTGGTCCCCATTCCACATCAGCCGACCCGTGATTGTTGAAGTTGACCGACAGGTCTCAAATGACTATACTGCCCTCGCTTTGCCCGGTTAATTGTTTATTTCAATCTCCAACCGTTCCGTCCCGCCTAAGGTACGGGGGTATTAAAATGATCCTATTCAGTTTGAATTTTTTTATCTAAATTAACCTTATTTAAGTCTATTTAATGCAATGTTGCGAACATCATACCAATATTAGTACCGGATTAGATTCTAGTCGGTATTGTATTGATATTAATTAATATTGGATACTATTTTGAATAATTTTTTAAATTTATAAAATAATTTTTGAATTTTTTTAAAATTACAAAATAATCAACTAGTTTATTATACTATATACTTTATAATTTTACATTAACTATGTCTTAAAAAATTATAATAATAAAAATTTAAAATAACAAAATTTATTTATTTATATTAACATTAATTTTCAGATATTTCATGCATAAACAATAACTATAATTAATATAAAAAATCATTTAATCATCATAAAATTATAAATATCTTAATTTAATTTATAAAATTAATTTAACAATTATTTCTAAATATAATTAAATTTTAAAATATATAAATTGAAAATAAAATTTGATTATTTGATTTAATAATTAAAATATATAAAATAAATATTAGTTTATAAATAATAATTTTAAATTATTTATTTTAAAAATAAAATATTTTTATTAATACTTTATTAAATAAATATTAAAAATATTTTATTTTTAGGTTTTATTTAATTTATAATTATTATTAGTAATAAAAATATTTATTTTGTTTTTAAAATAAAAATTAAAAATTCACAATAATTATAAAATTTAAAGTAAATAAAGTAACTAATTAAAAAAATTTTGAAAAAAGAAGGGGAAGGATACTTGGGAGGAATGGAGGGAAAATTTAAATTTTTTTGAAAATTTTACAAAAATATCCCCTATTTTTTAAAATTTTTGATATTGACCAATATTTAGCTGATATTTTAAATACCAACTGATATTTAAACCTGATATAATCGACTCTCCGTTTCGTACCAATTTTAGTCTGATATGGTATGTATTGGCCGGTACCAACTGTGTGAAACAATATCCTAAATCTTGATTAAACCTTTTAAACTTTAAATTTTTTTAAATAATGTTAAGGTAGTATAATTTTTAAAATAATATTGTTTCAAATTTTAAAATTTTAAAATATATATTATATCGATATTATTTACAAAAAGTTAAATTAAAATAATATTATATTTAAAAGAAGGTCCAGTCCGATTTTCTAAATTCGAATTTAATAAGGTGGGAAAAAGTGAAAGGAAGTGGGCAGTATAAGTGCTGGTCCTACCTGATAATGAGACCCACTAAACACTCCTCACGTACTCGCAACTTAGCTGGCAGACCCCGTCTCCACCAACAGAACGGGAACATACATGAGGACCTTTCATATTGGTCATGACTTGAGAAGGGGAATTGAATCTAATGAGATTTAATCGCCCGATGTTCTTTGGTAGCTCAATGATAGAACGGTCAGCTATTCACTGACTGGTTGTAGAATTCGGTTCTGTTCAGTTCTCAGAAGATTGGACAAGCTGAAGGCTACAAAAGAAAGTATCTAAGCAGTTCAGCATGTGATAGGAATAGTCTTGTCCCTGTTAGTTATAGCAAGACTATAGCAGGAATTTTACATCTGCAGAAATTGAAGAGAGTCTTGAGACAATTTACACCAGCTGATAGGCCATACTCAATATCAAATCAAGATTATCAGATAGAAAGGTAGATCAAAAACAAGGGAAATTAGACAGTAAAACCAGTTTAAATTTATGCTCTTGTAGTGTATGCTATTAACAAATTTCTTTCAGTACATCTGAAGGAAATCCTAGCAACGAACGTAGCCAACTCGTGTCAAAGCAACAGTAAAAGAACTATCTTCCATCATTGTTTATTAGCTGGGAAAAGACTAGGGTGGTTGATATGTCTGAGCTGCTAACATTCAAATGATTATCTCTTTCAGTCTGTGTGTTGCTATATGGAACACCAGGAGTTACTCTAGACCTTGGCAGGCCATTTGCATTCATGCTGCTGTCTTCTTGTGGTTCTATTGGTGCTCCAGATTCCTGAAGCTGTAGTATGTACTCCAAATTCCACAGTACATCACCCATAGTTGGCCTATCGACACCATAATCAGCCAAGCATTTTTCAGCCGTTTCTCCAAACTTCTTCAAAGAGTTAGCTTTAATCTGTCCCACTAGATTTGGATCAATGATCTTGTCAAGCATTCCCTTCTTCTGCCATTGCATTGCCCATTCAGCTAAATTCACCTGCTCCCTAGCAAGTAATGGATCAACAGCAGGTCTTGCACATAGAACTTCAAAAAGCACAACTCCAAATGAGTAAACGTCTGATTTATCTGTAAGTTGCTGTCTTCGAAAGTACTCGGGATCAAGATAACCAAAACTACCTTTCACACCAGTACTTACATGGGTCTCATCAAGGCATGGACCTGATCTTGAGAGACCAAAATCAGCAACTTTGGCCCCGTAGTTTTCATCCAGCAAAATGTTTGTAGACTTAATGTCACGGTGGATGATACCTTGTGTGGAGCCTGTATGAAGGTAGTGAAGGCCCCTGGCTGCACCAATGCAAATTTCAAGCCTTTGCTTCCAAGATAATGGTGGATGACTTGAACTGTATAAATGATTCTTCAACGGTCCTTTTTCCATGTACTCATAAACCAGTATCATTTCTGACTGCTCTTCACAAAACCCAACAAGTGAAACAAGATGCCGGTGGCGTATCTTGGACAAAACTGCTATTTCAGTCTGGAATTCTGGAAGCCCCTGCCTAGATCCTGGAACACCCCTTTTTATAGCAACCTTTGTGTTGTCTTTGAGAACTCCTTTGTACACCATACCAAATCCACCTGAGCCAATAATCAGAGTTTGATCAAAGTTGTTAGTTGCAGATTGTATCTCAGCAAAGGGTATCCTCAAGCTGTGTGATCCATTTGGACCAGGAGATGTATTGATAGTTACTTCAGACATTCTACTTCGTGAACTGCCCCCGAATACACGGAGAGGAGTCCAGCCAGCACTCTCCGAACGCCTTGTTTTTGACTGCTTCTTCTTCTTTTTCTTGCATGTACATGCAAACAGGACAAGTAGAAACAATGACAATACAGCTATACCTCCAAGGATTGGACCAACAATAATCCAAATGCTTTTCTTCTTAGAACCCTTTTGTGAAGCTGGAACCATCTTCATTATCTCCACCCCATTCAAGATAGCGTTGATTTTCACTGTACTACTAAGGTCTGAAGGTCCAATACTTACACTTATGGATCCTGAATCATCAGAAGCAGCAACAAAGTCTATGTAAACAGGAGATGCGAGCAAGTGGAATGTCAGTGCCGACAAATCAACATCTTTATATGCAGTGTTGTTGTTTATAAACACGTCAAAGTACAACTGATTAAGTGAATTGCTAACTATGTCACAGAAATGAAGCCGAACAAAATGCGAGCTGCCACCCAAACCACCTACTGGGAATTTCCAGGTGACGTTGAATCTTGCGTTAGGGTTGCTGTTGTCCCTATTCATCTCCTGGGCAGTCATGTAGACATTGTCAGGGGCAATTTCTCTGGTCGCACCACCACTCTGGTAATTAGGAGTATGTGTAGTCGCAACACGTTTGGCAGCAGATTTTATAACAAGAAAGTCATCATCAGGAATCCAAGTTCTCCACAATGTGTCATTGAAAGGTGTCAAAGTTGAACCTCCAACATTAATCCTATGAATTGTCTCAAGAACATTAGATGTAACATTCGTAATCTCTTCAATTCCATTTTCCGTAACCAACCTAGCTCCTTGATCTATAATAAGGTCCCCAGGAGCTGAAAATAGCTCAATCCCACTAACAAACGCATAACCTTCATCAACCTCAGGAATAAACAGAATCTCCACCATTTCACTATCTACTTTTAGTATATACTCTTTGACTACAAGAATTTGGGTACTAAAATCACTCATTATCGTGTACCCATCAAATGCAACACTAAACTTAGCGGTCAACAAATTAAAACCTTCTGCTACAAACGGCGAGAAATGAAAACGTACCAAATGAGTCCCATTTCTCTTGATACTAAACTTGTACCCCGAAGCTTTAGTGAAAACTCTTGCTGTATGATACAAAGTTAGTGAATTTGCAGATGGGTTCTTGTTCGTTACTGAAACGGACCGATCAGAAGAGATAAAATCTGACCCTGGTTTGACGGAATCAGCTAGAAAATTTCGGTTGTCGACGGAAACACTGGTGGTCGAGCCACAATTTAGAAGATAGTTGTCTAGGGGAGTAAAGGAAGTAGAGCTGAAAGAGATAAACGAGAGGAGAGTCAGTGAAAGAAAGTAGAGTCTTTTGGATGCCATGAAAGAGGCTCTCAAAACAAGAGAAGCTTTCGAGATGATAAGTGAACGTTTAGTGGACGAGAGTCAGTGGCAAGAAAAAAGGTCGTTTGGGTTTGACTCTGTAAGGAGGCCTGGATTTTCCTTAAAAGTACAGTGGAGGGACTCTGAATTCGGCCTAGACAAGTGCAAGTTTTCTAATCATTGTCTCGTGTGATGAAATCAACCGTTCACATTTAGTGGATAACAATGGAGGTCAGGCTGTTGTCCATTATAGAAGGAGCAAATCAAATTGCTTACACCCTGTATGTTTGATGATTGATGGTGTAAAGGATCAAGAATCTCAATTACAAACACCCAAAAACTCACTTTTTTTCTTGCATATGTTGTTGGATTGGACTAGGAATAGGAACAACCTTTCAATCCAAGCTCATTCTGGTAGTTGAAACCCATGTGATCCCAAAACCCAACGTTACTTACACATATCCGCAACAGGAAACACAAATCACCACATAACCCTATCTGTGTAAGCATATGATCAACCACCATTACACTATCGCCCATCTACGCTAGGTTAAATAGTTATGCCTACTATCCTATTCAACCAACCTCAAAAGCTACATCTTACATTTTCAATCAAAACCCACAAATATTCTACACATAAATTACTAATATTTACCAGAAACTGGCTAAAGGTAGAATCAATCATCGTTTTAAAAGATTATTATGTGATTTTATCATGATATTTTCAAACCCGAACCTCAGCCATGGAAAAGGAAACTTTTGGGAAATGCTAATCTGATTCGTTTTAATGGGTGACAGGTTTGAACACTCAACTCAGTTTGACAAAAAAATTGTGAAAGATCAGTCATATCTGCGGTGTGCATTGGCATTTCTTCATTCGTCGTACAATTTCTAGTATGTTTCCATTGTCAAAAGGCTATTTGATAGTATAAGATTGCCATGAAGGTAAGAAAGATAATATATTTTTTTAGTGAAGTGGGACAGGTGTTCTTTATGAATAAGTTTGAGTTTCTTGAGATGAGGTGGGCTTACGTCATCTTGCATCATATTTGGCCCCATTATCTAATATATGATAATTATATAAATTTTTTTATATAAATATTTATTAGTTTAAATCTTAAGAACCGTTTGATTTTACTTTTATTTTTTTTTATTTTCACTTTCATTTTTTGTTTTTTGTTTTTATTTTTGTAATAATAAAAATACAACTACATTAACATTAACAACTAAACAAACAAAAACTTGTTTGATTGTTGATGTTAATGTTGTTGTATTTTTATCACTAATAATAATTACATTTTAGATAAAACTTAAAAATAAATTATTTTTAATTAAATAAATTTATTTAAACTCTTATATAATATTTATTGACAAATTGTTAATAAAATAAAACATCTTTTATTTATATTTAACTTAATAATAATCTTCATATTTTTTTCATAATAAAATTTTATCATTATTGCATATTAATTATTATTATTAAGGTAAAAGATGCAAAAACTATTTAAATTTTTGAATATTTAAATTATTGAAAATTTTCTTCTAAGATTTCGGTTTAGAAAACTCTTTTTTAGTAAAAAAAATAACGACAAGAGATTCACAACATAGACATCACTTGCATCAATCGGATAGTACTTACATGACGATTCAATACAATTCTTTAAGTTTGAATGTAACCAATTAAATCTCATCCACATTAATAACTTATTATAATTATTTTAAATTATTAATTTAATCAAACTTATCATTTTAGTGACAATTAACTAATTTATGACAGATGTTTATATTATGTGCATTTTTTTATTATTTTTAATTAAAATCTACAGGATGGGGTTTTTATGAAAAAAATAAAATTAAAAATCTAGAAAAGATTAGGTGATTTTTCTAAAGTTTTTTGTACTATAAAAAAGTTTACATCTTTTACTTTTGTTATTATTAAAATTTTCTTATGACAAACGACGCATAAGTGTAGGGCAGTTTTATAAATACTAAAATAATGGGGATTTATTTAAATTTTGTAAAAAAAAGATAGTAAATTTATGCATTTAACCTTTTTGTTATTAATAGTAAATTGATTACTAAAATAAAATTTAGGAAGATGTTGTTTGATTTTATTATTCACTATGAGATATAATATAGTGTTTGGGTCATAATTGAATTTGAAATATAAGGAACAATTTCAATAATATTAAGCCTCTCTCGATAATAAAATTATGAAGAAAATTAAAATTGTAAAATATTTTTTAATTAAATTCGGGCTTAGGCTGTCCAGATCCGGGTTTACCAAAAGCTTAACTTTTCTTAACAAAACGATATTGTTTTGTTTATATATTGGGGTCAATCTGGGCCTAAACTTATAGACCAAGCCATCCGTACCTAATCATTTAAAAGTTTAATAATTTTTGTTGTTTAATCAAAAAATTTTCTTAAATTAATTAGTTTTTATAAATAAAAATAATCGATTAATTTTTATTTAATAGTCCATTTTTTTAATTAAAATTTGAAATTTTCAATTAAGTTAATCTTCTTTGACCAATTTTTAAATTATTTAATTTTATTTAATATTAACCGATTCTGTAATTATCTTTTAAAGATCCGATTTTTTATTTTATAAGTTTAACTTTCAATTTAATTTTAAAAAAATTAATATACATTACTCTAATATTACTTGTGACACTTTCTATGTCGTTTTGGATTTAGACCGATATGAAATTGGGCTGTTATTGGACCAAAGAAAATGGGCTTCAAGAACACTGCCCGAAATAGCAATAGTATGTAATGATTGTTTGCGACGGTAGTTGAGTGTTGACCATAAGACAGTAGTTATCAGGTTCCAGTCTCTCAGTTTCCGTTCTCGGACTGAGCTCGCCGGAGGTTCACCGTCAACGACGTCAAAACTTCCCTTTTCGCATTCACCTCAGTTGACCATGCCAACGCTGCAAAGTTCACTTTTCGGAAATGGTATTGCAGTCTCACCAGCCGCCGTAAGCACTAACTACCCAACCATTCAATCGTCACCATTTTCATTTGCTTGTGTTCGGCTTACAACTTACAAACCAAAACTTTCTCTGCCCTCAGTTATGTCCTGAAGATCCTGTTTTAGCCAACCAAAGCTCCTTACTTTGTCATTTCTTGTTGATAGAGCTTTTAGTTTCTTAAAATTTGTGTCCGATCATCGCAGGTCGGCGAAGAACATGATTGGAAATTGGTGTGTGTAAATTGTTAAGTTACCGTTTGATCACCCTAATTTAAGTTGTTGTAATTTGTAAATTTAATTAGCTTTATATATTCATTGATATATTTTCTTAAGCGAAAGTTTTGGGCTTGAAATTTATATAGACTCATTTTATTTAATGTTAAATAATAGGTAGGTGATAAAATTTGAACTCACGACCACTTAATCATAAAAGCTCTAATATCATATTAAATAATCGTTTTATTAAAATAATTTAAATTATTGTGTAAGGCCAATTTAATTAATTTTATATATTTACTAATATAAATATTAGCCAAATTAGAACAAATTCGTAGTTAAATATAACTGAAACTTAAAGATGAAAATCTCCTAAATAAGATAAAAATAACTGGCATTTCTTTTTTTTTTCTTCCTACTATTTATGACTTTGTACAATCAATTGTCATCTTTCTTGACTTTGGTCGGCAGAAATACTTGAAAGTTCATTAAGTGGTATTGAAGCTCGTTGACATTGAAACTTGGTAAGTGAAATGTAATCTTCCTCAAATTTCCAAGCAGACTCGAGGCTTGACCATGAGACCATTTATCTGTTTCATTTTCACATATTAATTGTTATTTTTTATGTTTAAAATATCAAATTGGTTATAAATTACCAATAATGTAATAAAATTAAAAATTTTAAAATATGATTAAAAATAATTTAAAGTTTGATTTTAAAAACTATTAAATAAAAATTAATTGGTGTATTTTAATTTATTTTAATATATTAATTTATAAAATTGATCCATTAATTAATAAATGGATTGATTTTTAATGATAAAAATTATTAAAATAAATCAAACAAAAAAGTCAAATATTAAAATGCTTCAAAATTTATATGATAATCGATTTAACTTTTTAATCATTCTTTTTTTCTTTTCTTTCCATTATAAAATGGGTGTATTATTTTTTAAATATGCACAATTTATGAATATTATATTTCTAATAAATCATTTAATGTGATAACTAACCACGAACGAGTTGATCGACTCTAATTATGGTTTGATCTAGAACATATTATTTTTTATTTTTTAAAAAATAAGCAACTAGGTTATGCCGACCCTACTTGCCTCACCGATCAATCAAACCCTAGTTGAGCCTATTGTCATCCCCTCGTCATCAGAAGATTCGAACTTGATATAAAGTCAATGGTCAAAATTAGCTTCATTCATGCTTAGGCATCTCCGATCGTTGCATTAAAATTTTACACTAAAAGAGAATATTAAGTTAATAGTCAAAATTAGTTTCACTTAACTCATCTCTAATCATTACACTAAAATTTTACACCAAATTTAGTATTAATCCATCCATTCTATATCAAAATTTTATGCCAAAATATTTTTAAAGAATATAATATAATAATTTAGTTATTAACTAAATTAATTTATATTTATACAATAATTTTTATTTATTTATTTATAAAAATTAAAATAA
>JANZLC010000007.1:25671786-25682643 GCA_026413385.1 Erythroxylum gracilipes | reverse complement strand
CATATTATAAATTTTGATTTTTTTTAATTCTAAATTTTATTATACATATGTATCATCTCTAAGTCCACCAAATTTTAGAAGTTGGTGTGTTCTTATGTCCAAATCCGTTTTCGTGTTTCTTAAGCGCTATATGATCAGTCTCTTGTAATCTGACTATGTTTTCATGGACACAGCAAGAATGGTGCTTCAGGTTCAGGTTTTGGGTGGTGGAAACGAACGGCGGTCGTGAAAGGTCCCCTTGGAATCGTGTCCTGGATAGAGCTGACGTTTCTTGGCATGTTTGTGGGGTTACTAGTGTGGACCTTAGCTAGTTACTTGCATGGAATGTTTAAAACTAGCGTCCAAGAGGCTGAACATGAAGGATTACAAGTGTAAAGTTCTCCTCACAGGCTTTCTTCCTCCTCCATACATTGCCTATCTTTCACAGATTCCACAGTCCCACCATTTTTGACCTGAAGCAACCTGTTTTGTCTTTTTGAGTATTATATTCAAAGTCCTTGGAGTATTATATTCAAAGTCCTTGTTTATGTTTCTATGACCTTGACTATTTTGTTCAGGTGGGAGTATAAATTGGACTGTGTAGGACTGACTTTGGGCCTTGTGGGATACGTAAGTATGGCCCTACTCTTCTTCCCAGTTACCAGACTATCGTCCATATTGCAGTTTCTGGGCCTGACCTCAGAGTCAAGCGTCAAGTACCATATATGGATGGGCCACATATGCATGATTCTATTCACTGCACATGGCCTCTGTTACATTTTCTTTTGGGCCAAAACCCATCAAATATCAGAGGTAAACTTTTTATTTTCCTTCAAGATTTAACTCAAATTTGATTCTTATCATATTTGAATATTTAAATTTGACTAAATTAAGTTTGATTTGTTGAATTTTGATTGGATTGAGATGAAATAATTTGTCATCTCTGATTGAAGAAGGATTAATGTTATAGTGGTCAAACTAAGTTAAACATGTGAAAATACCTCAAAATCAAACCCAAAATGAAAAATTCTATATTCCCATATTCCAGCACTAGAGTTTGAGTTAGATCTACTGTTCTAAATCTAATCTGATCTTATTCCAAGTTGACTGCATTCCAATTTCTCAAAGAAGAAACTTAAGAAGTTGATTTTGTGTTGGCAGATGCTCAAATGGAACAAGTTCTTTATTTCAAATGTTGCAGGAGAAATTTCTCTGCTTGCAGGATTGGTCATGTGGCCTACAAGCCTGAAACAATTCAGAAGAAAACTATTTGAGCTCTTCTTCTACACTCACTACTTCTACATTCTCTTTGTTGTGTTCTTCGTGTTCCATGTTGGCTTCTATGGTTCTTGTATCATCCTTCCTGGTTTCTATCTCTTTTTAATAGATCGATTCTTGAGATTGTTACAATCTCAACAGAAAGTAGGCCTAGTCTTTGCGCGAGTTTTGTCATGCGAAAGTGTAGAACTCAATATTTCCAAGCTTCCAGGTGAGTTTTTGATCCATTTTAATGGAGTAGTGGCTAAATTCCAGTGTCTGAACATCATTGTTTGTTCTGCCAGGATTGAGCTACACTCCTATGAGCAGTATATTCATAAACGTGCCTAGCATTTCCAGGCTACAATGGCATCCCTTTACAATTACCTCCAACAGCAACACAGATCCTGACAAGCTAAGCATAATCGTAAAAAGTGAAGGAAGTTGGTCATCAGAATTATACAAGATCCTGTCGTCCCCTTCACCAATCGATCGCCTGGAGCTCTCTGTCGAAGGACCCTATGGACCACCTTCAACCCATTTCATGAGGTGCGTATATGCTACAGAACCAACCAGAATCTTTCCATTTTCAACCGTGAATTGTCAGAACATTCCCGGACAGGACTAACATTTGTGGAACATGAAAGGAGTTACAATCTTAAAAATATAGAAAAAGCAAGCGTTTTTACTGAATATAAGAGGGAAATCTGTGACAGGCACGACATTCTTGTAATGGTGTGTGGAGGAAGTGGCATAACTCCTTTCATATCAATCATCAGAGAAGTCATTTTTGCGGCCAACACAAAACCTGACAGGACCATCCCAAGAATTCTCCTGATTTGTGCTTTCAGGAAATACGTGGACCTCACGGTTCTTGAGCTCATCCTCCCAATTTCAAGCACCAAACTTGACATATCTCGTTTGCAGATACAAATCGAAGCTTACATAACCAGAGAGAAAGAGATCAATACAAGTCAGCAGTTGGCCTTCAGAACCATATGGTTCAAGCCAGCTTCTTCTGATGCACCAGTTCATTCAATTCTCGGCCATAACGGTTGGCTCTGGCTTGGAGCAATAATTTCAGCTTCTTTCATCATCTTCTTGCTTATCATTGGCATTCTGATCCGATGTTACATATACCCTATTGACCATAACACGGATACAATATATCCTGCTGTTCCAAAATCTGTTCTGAACATGGTAGCTATATGTTTGTCCATAGTGATGACTGCTTCTGTGGCATTTTTTTGGAACAAGAAGCAGATGGCAAGTGAAATTAAAAAGATTAAGGATATGGGTTCACAACCATTCAACACACAGAAGGATTTGGAGAACATGGGAGATTACCAGTCTCTTTTACAGGTCACAAATGTGCAATTCGGCGGAAGACCAAATCTGAAAGGTGAATGTGCATCTATCCCACCTGCACTTGATCCTATATGTTCTAAGAGTCTAAATTCTGACATGTATTTCTCCACTGAATCTTATGCAGATAGATTGATGAAATGTGAGGGAAAGAGTGTGGGAGTTCTAGCAAGTGGACCAAAAGGAATGAGGCAAGATGTTGCCAAAATTTGTTCATCTGATGTATCGGGAAATCTCCATTTCGAGTCCATAAGCTTCAGTTGGTGAGGGGAAGATAAAAGACTGCTAGACTCCAGGTTCCATTAAGCTATACCTGGACAGGACCTTAAACGTATAGTCATATTTATTCTTGCTTATAATAACTCACTTTGCCATATGATTCGCTATATATCTCCCAAGATAGACACGAGATGATGAAACCAAATTGTCCATTTCGGTAGAATTCCCGGTTTCCAACTTACCACCAAGGTTCAGTACATTTATTTTACCAGGCTGCGACCTTCAGTTCAACAGAAGCTAGAAATGGTCGAAACCACAGAAACTAAAACATGATACACAGAAAAACCTTGCAGATCTCTATTTATCTTTTATATATGAAGCACCTCAGCTAGACATTACAATAGCAGGTGTTGGCTGGGTGAAGATGATGACAATGGGAGAAAACAAGCATATGAAACAGAGACAAAAAAAATTGAAGCAACTTCTAACTTCTTAATGCAAAAATTCCTAAGCAAGTCATAAGGGGTAAGAAGATAAAAAATTAGTAACTCCTATACACTACGTAAAACCCATCATGTGTAATCAACGAATTTGAAGGTTGCCCTCTTTGTTGAGATATCACAGCACAAGGCAAGTACCATGAGACTTAATCTGTACACCTTCTGTCACTAAAAAAAGAAAATGCCTATTCGTTATTAACTCTCCTAAGTGCATCTCCAGTTATATCAGTTATCCTGCAGCAGTTAGCATAATCATGAGTCATTAGCCACAACAATCTTTTTACGTTACTGAAATCCAGCACCATCAGTGTCATATCGCCCCACCCAATGAAACATCTCAGATCTTTTTTTACGTCTATATCCATCATCTCCACCTTTCACATTCAACTTAACTACCACCATCTCCCATTTTAGGAAATTTTCTAGAATGCCTCCTTGGACTAAAGTGATTGTAGGAATCTGACTTGTGGGTGGGACGAGCATAGCTAAACCTTCGACTTTCATGAGACATTTTTGCTGGTGATTTTCTTCCTCTATAGTTTGGCAATGCACCATTTCGCTCATCAAACCATCTAGAACTATGGTGAGATGAGAAACAATTTCTTGTTGAGGACTTATAGCCATCTTCATAAGTAGCAGCAAAGCGCTTCTGAAATGGCAACTTAAGTGTCTCTGCTCTGGCATCTGATCCGTAGACCAGAGACCTGCTCTGACATCTTGAATCCACATTTTGCTCCCTCTGCAATGCATATGTAGCTGGCGAACGACGCCTAGATCTTGGAGGAGATTTTCTGCGTGCTAACCCATAATGATATTGTCCTCTACTAAGGGGAGATGTGCGTCTTCTATCTCTCTTTGGCAGCCAATGTGGCAGATGATTTGGACATTCAGGAGTCTCCTCAGGTATGAGTCTGTTGTATTCCTCTCTAATGCCTCTGCCAAGCTCTTGTTGATACCTTTTAAACTTACTCCTGGTGGGAACAAAATCTCTAACCGGTAATAATCTTCTAGTATCCATGGTGTACTTATAATTCCTGATGACTGGAAACCTGCTCATATTGTGTTCATACCCGTCACGAGTAGAAGAGTTCATAAATTGCCTGTGGTTGCAGCTGAAAAACCATGTATCTTCAGGCTCTGAATAATCAGAACCCCATCCATGGCCCTCTATGGCACTTCTTGGCCTAGGTGGACACAAGCAATAAGGGCTCCGAGAGGAAGGAGAATATCTTTGATCAGCATCCCAGTAACGTGGTGGATGATTGGCATATCGACCTTTGCCTGGGCTTTGTGCACAAAAATTAGAAGTAATTCTATCCCTTTCCAAGAACTTTTTGGAAGTATCCCCTGTTCCATCTCTACAATATACACCAACAAAATTATCAGCACCGAAACATATGATAGCAATCAGCATGTGGGATACATGTAATGGAATAGAAGACCAAGGGCAAAAATTTCTTAGCAATGTAAAGGCGAAAGAATCCAGAAGTCACCTGTTCTGAAGTGGAATGTCATCCTTCAAACGAATAGCATCAGGCCCTTCAACATTTGACAACTCCTCCATACTCAATGGCACTGATAAACCAGCTTTTGATGAGCAGTCTTTGTCAGTAGTCACATTCAAGGTCCTTGTCCCAGTCCTTGCTAAACCATCTCTTCGAGAATCTCCTGTCCTGGGATTTTCAACTCTTATCACATTATCAGTTCCTGGGCTAGGTCCTCTCACAACCTTCATTTCCTTTCCACAATCCAAGTCAGAGAACCCTTTTTCCTCAAATTCAGATCCATAATCCAACTGTTCAACACCCCCATCCTCTAATTCACTATCATCCCAGCAAAAAAGTGGATCAGATTCCCTCAACTCCCCATCCTCAAACTGCGAATCATAGCCATCCTGAGGTCCAGAAGTATTTCCAGTGGCCACTTTCTCGACATGATCAGTTTGGTAACTGTTGGATTCATTACTCTCATCAGAAGGATCTTTGACAAATTTGCTGGAAGTTTTCACATCAGCAAAATCAGAAGTTGAAGGTTCCTGGATAATACAACTTGGAGAAGAGACAAATAAGTCACTATTCCTGTAGTCGTCGTCAAGCTGTTGTTCAATCTTATGGTCCTCTGTGCTTGATCTCTTAGTGCAACTGGTTAAACCTTTCATATCCACTGAAGGTTGTTCATCAGTATGCATACTCACAGAGACTAATCCATGCAGATGGCTATGACTAATTTCTTTATGTTCCTGCTGGTTATCGGAAGGACCCAAATTTTGCAGCTTGCCATTTCTGTGGATGGAGACATTGTGTAAACAGTCAACTAGAAAATCAGTTTTCACATTCTTACAAGGCACATTATTCAAGTCAATAGGTAACCTATCATCCGTTGATGAATCAGATTTCTTCTTTGCTCTGGTGTCAGTTCTAGCAGAACATTTAGGGGATAAGGAAGTAGAATTATTGACAACAGATGGGGCTTCCATTTTATCTTTTGGGTAGGAAGCAGTTTCTTCGACAACCACTGCAGAAGTTGATGATGAACCAGCTTCCTCTTGTATTGGTTCTTCCAAGAGTGAACATTCTTCAACAAGATCAATATTCTTAAATAAACTGTTATTGCAGGCCACAGCAGCAAGTATCTCAATCCCAGAGAAGTCTTCAACGTTTTCAAACTGACTATCATTTGTTTCTGAAATCATACTAGTCGCATCTGTTGCCTTGGGAGTAGTAGCACTTTTTGTCCTGTGGGCTTTGCTATTTAAGTTAAGTTGAGGCACTTCAAAGTAAGGCAGTGGGCACTGAGATGTTAAGGAGGTAGACTGTGCCATAAGTCTCCTCTTCTTAATTGAACCGTGTTCTATTTCTTCACCAAATCGATGCCCAAGAACAGCCACACCATCCTGCCACAGAGACAAATATACCTCAGAAATTCATGCTGTCGGAAGTTAAAAAAATCAATAACCATTAATAGAGCAAGTTACAAAAGGATTTGTAGTTCGATTTTTAACCTTCTCAGTATCTGACACCAATGTAGCATCTGCTTTGTTAGGGACATCATCTAACAGCTTGGAGCCCATGTTGGACTTTCTATCAATTGATCTCCGCGTACGCCTCGGGCAACTCCTATAACGCTTTGCCACTGTCTTCCAAGTCAACTCAGGATTTATGAACTTAATAAGTTCCAAATCCAATGTACTCATCATGCTTGTAGAGGCCACAATTCCTATTCCAACAACTGAAGTTCTATCACCACAATTCATACAAAGATATAGTGGCTTCTTGTTTTCAACTTGATGCCAAAGCATAAACAAAGCTACCAGCACAAGTAACGCATTTAGTCTGCAAAAAACGTGTCAAGTGCAATTAAGCACAAGTGAGTACAACCAACCACCTAGGTGATTTCATTTCTCGCTTGTTCTACTGCGTCTATGCTGAAATCAAAGTTTTCCAGACACAGATAAAATTTTTGGCAAAGATACGAATCCCAACAGCTTACTTTTCAGTTTCCTCCAAAAGATGGATTTCAAAGAAACGGCTGCAAGGTTGGAGCCTCTAGCTTCCACTGCTCTTCTCACCTGCAACTATAAAGTTTGGATAAGAATCCAAAGCAGTCTGAGACATGGAAGAGAAAGCAATAGCTATTCTAAGCATATCAAATCTAGAATTTTACATTGTATCATGCCAAGAATCTCATAGCAGGACTCTATAAGACAGTTAGGCACAAAGTGTTTTCAGTTAATTACTTTGAAGTGCAGGAAAAAAGCTCCATCCAATCATATTAAACCATAGCAAAAGACAGTCCAAGTAAAGAACTAGAAAACAAAACATTTGATATATGAAATAAGGGAACCAAATAAGTTCATATCGTCGCTAAACTATATTTCCACCATAATATTCTTCGTCTATATTTCAGGGTTGTTTCAGCACATGCAAAATAGACCAAGCAAAAGCAATTGTACCTATAATCCCATTGGAGATATTCAATCAAATCACTACTCCAACCATAGACTAGGGCATAAATGATCTAAACCCAATTTGATCCCATCTTTCAAGTACCACCAATTAACATGAAAGAGCATATCCCTTTCTTCGGAACAGATTAACATGAAAGATGACATTTTGATTACCACATAAGATCTATAGATCCGATCAAGAAGACGAGAAAATGATATTCCCAGATCGCCTAAACACAAGATTTAGAACAGAAATAAACACCAATTATGTCATTAAAGCTCCACAACAATAAATAACATAGACCCAATTCGATCCAGTCAATATACCAAATTTCCACCCTCGGCAACAAGCAGATAAGCTATCCAATTACTGAAGCTATTTCCCACGACCGCCATGGCTAAGCATTTCACGAAAATTAGAACACACCCTTGTTTCAAATACTCCCTCAACAGAGTCGTATGGTTCTAAACATGTCCAAAACAACACCTGACTCCTACTTCTCCATAAATTCAAATCTCAAGATCGAGGCTTCTTAAGCCTCACTGCACAATAAAAATGTACAGACAAAGAAGAACCGATCTTCACTGGGAACCAGAAGTCGCCGTAGCTTGTGACTCATCAATCAAGCTCTTCAGAAACTCGGCCTGACAACAAGATTTGCCTGTCCCAATGAGATGTGCTTCAAGCTTCGCATTCCGAATCCGACAAGTCGGATCGGGTAGGTCAACCGTAGAGAGAAACAAACACCGGACCCACCATAGTCGCATTCCTCCAGCAGTTTCATTTTTCATGCTTAAAACAGAAATATAAATCGTACGAATCAAAACTTATACCTTTTCTCTCTTCAAGAATCGCCGAGCTTCGATACACGATTGATATGAAAACCAAATCAAAAATCTTCTTCCTTCTTCTTGATCTCCTCCTTTCTCTCAGGGTTTTTGTTTCCGCTCTACCGACGATCAAAGACCAATCTCAATCGTTTCGAATGTGGAACGTTCGATTGCTGAGCCTTTGAAGGCCGACTGTGGGCCGGCGTACTTCTGATTATTCTCTCCCTCTTTCTATATCTCTCAATCTCAAACCCAGGCCCTTGTGTGGATCGACGCCACAAAAGCCCTATCGCCACGTACTTATGGGAGACTTTATTCCGAAATTACCCTTGGGTGTTTCCGCATACTACCTAGGATTTGTCCTTCTCAGCTGCTCTGTCCCTTGTCCTATTCCGTCCTTGGAAAAGGATATTAAAAAAAAGGAGGATGTTCCTCCGAAGTCTGAATGCTGCCAATCAGAAAGGCAAAAGGGCATGTTTTTGCAACCGAATTGTATCAATTCTTAGCTAATTCTATTATCGTTTAATAGCTAGTTAACTAAAAATTAGATGATTAACTTCATCTATTCTATTAACTGCTAAATGTGCTTGATTGTTAGCTAATTAAATTGGCTGATTTAAACCAATCAGTTAAAAATAACAAGCTGCTTGTAAGCATCTTTTGGGATAAATTTGAAAAGGGCTTAATTGAATTCAAGTATGTAATTAAATTTAATTCAGCTGTTTGGAAACATAAAAATGGAATGAATTCAATTCATGCATGTAATTGAAACCCATCTTTTTTATAAATTGAATTCACTCCTTCAAGTATAAAAATTCAATTACATTGAAACTTAAGGTAGTGTCTTACTCTTTTGCTCTTTCATTCTTTGGGCTACTTCACTTCTTACTCTCTTGTGCTTCACTTGATTTGATTCTAGAGACTATTAATTAAAATATTATTAATAATTAATTAACAACAATATAATTAATTAAAATATAATTCATTCATTAATTAAAATATTATAATTAATTAATTCAAATATAATTAATTAATTACAATATAATTAATTACAATTAATTACAATATTTTAATTAATCAATATATTGTAATTACAATATAAGTAATTAAAATATGGTTAATTAATTAATTAAAATATAATAAATTTTTATTTCTCAATTTTTTTACAAATCAACTACTGTTAATGATAATAGTAATCATTCCTTCCTCTTAACCAACCATTGTAACAATATTAATAATATTCATTCTCATTATATTTATTCTCATTCTAAACAGTGTAATTGAATTCATTTTTAATATTACTGAGTTTGTTCCAAACAGTGTAAATTGAATTCAATACAATCTCATTAATGTAATTGAATCTAATTCGTTAATGAATTCAATTCAAAGGTTTCCAAATAGCTTTTAATTTATGTAATTGAATCCATTTGGAAACCACATTAATTTTATGTAATTGAATTCAATTCATATGTTTGGAATGCTAAAAAAGAGATTACTTGAATTCAACCACATAACTGAATCTCAATTTCTTTATGAACTTAATTCACATCTTAAATGATGTGAATTGAATTCTGAATTGAAGAGCCAATTCTTTTCAAAACATTAAAATTTATTTTTCCAAATATACACATCATAAATATACAAATTACTACAAAATACACACACATCGATTACATACTATTTTTAGTTGAGGATAAAAAAGTCATATAAAGTAGTTGAATTCATTTTTATTGTGTTCCAAACAATGTAATTGAATTCAATTATAATATTTATGGATTTATTCCAAATAGTGTAAATCGAATTTAATTCAATCTCACAAATGTAATTGAATCCAATTCGTCAATGAATCCAATTGGAAAGTTTCCAAACGGCCTATAACAGATGTTACATGTCCTTGGGTCAAGCCCAATTCTTCAGGTGATAAATCGTAGAATTATTGACGTTATGAGAAAAGGCTAAAGAGATTGAGTCTGTAGAAGAGACTAATATGTGAACATTTGGTTTTGTTTGACCTTCGACCCACTCTAACATAGTTACGTTACCTATAAATAAGAGATAGATACCCTCTTATATATAGAAGAATGTCACGCAAACTCTGTCAGTGTCTCTAATCATCCATTGTAGAGTGGCATTAGAAGGGAAGGTGGCTTTGTAGAAAGTTGAGCATGTCCTTATACTTTCATCGATATACTCTTAAATTTTAACAAGTTGTGGTGTAAGAGAGTGTAACCTAAGAAGCACGGACACGAACACGAACACGCGACACGACATGCGACACGAACATGAGGACACACCAATTTTTAAAATTTGGTGGACACAGACACGACGAATATATATATATATATATATTATAAAATTTAGAATTAAGAAAAAATTCAGAATTCATAATATGATATATATTGATTGATGTGTTTCAAGACTTCCAACATCTTGATAGTTCATACATATTTGGTAATTGGTACTTTATAAGCCCCTCTCAAAAAACATGGAGCATATATTTCCATTAAGCAATTTGTCTACAATCTCCTATCTAAAAGTAGAATTAGTCATTTACAGGGGTATTTACAACCAAAAAATCTAACTAAAGCATTTACCCTCTAATCACTTTACTCTCAAACATTGGCATTGCTTTCATCAGCAAAGATCATACTCTCCAACTCTAGTTCATCAAGTGAAAGATTGTCAACTTCAAGGATTCCATGATCATCATCAATTGGTGAAAACTCATCTCCTGCAATATCCCACATCATTGCTTCTCCT
>JANZLC010000007.1:25642278-25666528 GCA_026413385.1 Erythroxylum gracilipes | reverse complement strand
TTGTATATATTACCTAATAACGTGAAGGAATATATGAACATTACTATTTTCACTCCAGTATTCTTATTGCTCTCTTTATAAGGTATGTAAAATTGTTTACACTAGTAAATCGAAAAAGAGTGTTCTAATTGTGACTCATAGATTCGTGGAATATTTTACCAATAAGTTTTACGAGAGCTACATCAGATATTCCCAGCCTATATACTAGTTTTGTAATAGATCATTCATAAGAGATAAAAAATAAACAAAAATTAACTTTTGTATAAATTCTACATATACTAATCAGGACACAAACCCGAATCAGGATCATCATCATCCTTTTGATAGTAAATTTGTTTAGCCGGTTGACAATGATGAATTTCCTTTTGTTTTTCTTCTTCCTCTGTCGATTATATAGCTCATTGTTATTGCTGTTTATTTCATAATTCAGACAGATCTCATAATTTAGTTCACATATAAATAAATCTACGTCTTAAACAAAATGTCTACCACAATGGCTAAAGTATAAAGGTTCTCCATCTTTGAATACCGTTTTACTGTTGTAACATGAAAATATCATGTGGTAGTTGTCTAGCTTTTTCTGTACTTTGAAGAATGAAGAATGTGCTTTGATTCTCAAACTAAGCCAGTGAGTCCCATTTAGACTTAATAGAATCTGTTCAGCTTCGACAAAAGGCAATTCCCATCAGTCACTAATCACTGATTAATAGGAAGATTAGATCAGCTATTGGGGTCTCTACTTTTATTAATTATTATGTCTAATGTTCAATTAATTTATCCATTAAAGCTAATATAAAATATCAACAACTACGTAGTAAATATTAAGCTCCCATGTAAAATTCAGCTTGTGTTTAGTTGAGTTTATACGAGTAAAATTTTTTTAGAACTTTTTAAGAAATTATTTAATTATTTGGGTGTTATTTAAAAAAGAGTTTTTTTTAAGAACTTGATACAATAGATTATTTGATAACATAAAAATAAAAAGTACTTTTAATTTTATCTATATTTTATTTTATAATAAAAATTATTTATGTATATATATATTATTTAAAATATATTAAACAATATGTAAAGCACAATATATTAATTATTATATAATTTTAAACCATATAAAACATATGTGTAAAACATATCTAAATATTTAAAACAATATATTAATTATTTATGCATATAAATATTATTAAATAATATGTAAAGTATAATATATTAATTATTATATAATTTGCGAGTATTGTGAAAATTGTGTAAAACATAAAGGCAAAAGAAATTAAAAAATAAGCTCATTAATTGATCTGAAAAATCTACCCGAAAAAACTATTTGAGAGATTTTTTTAGAAGCTCCAAATTTGAATTTCTTAAAAAGTTATATTTTAACTGTTAAAAAAATCATATCTATTTAAAAAGTACTTTTTTATTTTATAAATAAATACCTATTTTAAAAAAACTTTTGTAGTGAAAAAAATACTTATTGACTTCTCAAAAAATCATCTAAACAAACACTTAAAAAGTTATGTATTATACAAATTTATTTCTAAATTCGACTTAAATTAATAATTTAGAATAATTAAAATAAATTATAAATTTAAATTAAATAATTAATTTATATTAAATTAAATTAAACTGTTTAAAAATTAATAGATTCTTTATTATCTATATATATATATATAAACATGTCATACTCATAAAGGAATCACTTTTTATGCTAAGCCAACGAAGAGTGCATGAAAATATAATCATCGAAATAACATTAAGAAGAAACCGTAAAGAGAGAATTTTCCTAGAATCCAAACACTCCTATTCATTATTTCGTTAGGTGGTTTGCTCCATTTTTTCTATTCTTTTTCCCTTTGCATTTCCATTTCCAAGGAAAACGTTAAAAGCACTAACTTACATAGAACAACAATGGAAAATAATATATTAATGAACAAAAGAAGAAGTTAACGCCAAGCAGAAGCCACCGTGAGGGTTTTCCCCATCCAACCGAAACAAACACCACCATTCACGTGTTTGACGTCGAAACCTGAGTTCACTCGGGCTGAACAACCGAGTCTCTCCTTCACCAACTCGCCCACGTCTTGACTCATCTGCTTTAACTCGAACCCCGCCATTCCCATTCGGGCCCGCCATTTCCCGAACACCTCGCATCTTTCTAGACGGTCTCTCCCTTCACACGCAACCGAGTTACTGAGCCTGCGACCGAGTCCCTCCTCCACTTTGACTCGTTCCCCGATGTCTCTCTGCAGCGTGGACTCGATCGACTCCAACAACGCGCTGTAGTAAGAGAGCGTCTCGTTCACACGTGCCGTGAATGGGGCAGTGTTAGTGTTCATTTCTTGCTCCACTATTGTCACCACCCGCGGAGATAGCTTCTTCACGCGCCGGAGAAGCTCGTCTCGTGGATTCTCTATCGAGACGCTCTCGTCTGGCATTCGATATAGTTTGAATGCAAAGTTGACGGCCAACGGCTCGTCGGGTTCGCAACCCAGCGACTCGCGACTCAGATCGCTGAGTCTACAACACACCACGTAGAAACGTAAGGCAACTCCGAGTCGGTCCGCTAATTGACTCAATTTGTCACCAACTACCTTTAACCTCTCTTTCTCTTCTCCGCCAATATCGGCTAGAGCAGTGATCTTGAGGGTCATGGGAGGTTTACCCTTCCAACGCTCCGAGAGTAGATAGAGAAGATCCATGTACTGGGTTCCTTGGCCTATATCGAAGTCGATAACGTGAAACCCATCTTCGCTTTTTGGTTGTTCAACTGAAGCTTCGAGGATTGCGAAGTTAGCAGCCGTTAAACCAAGCTTAAAACAAGGCGAAACCTCGTACAACAACTGGGTCGAGCCGAAATGTTCCTTGCTGTAAAGCTCCGTAACCGGAGGGGGGTTCTCGGTCGGGTTAACCCGAGATTTCAGCGCCGTTAACATATAACCCAACAATCTCTGCTCAGAACTCTCTTCGGGATTTGAAACCTTAGCCATACACTTCAGGATCTCAGTTGCCACATCGAATTTTCCTTCTGAAATTGCCGATGCAGCTTCCACCAGAGTCTGTTTTGAACAATTCGGGACTGGGTTAGTCACGGAAGTTGTCGAGGACGAGGACGAAGATGGAGATGGAGCCATCGGGTTGCCACTCGAAACGCTGATGAGACTCTGTATTGTCTCAGACCACTCGCTGTTGGCGCTTGTTATCGCAGATACTGCATCACCTTCCTCGTCGTTGTCATCCAACAGCTGCTTCTCTAACTCCTCTAACTGATTCATCATCTTCTTCTCACTGTCCTGTCCCATCACAACCGTTCCTCCAACTCTGGCCTGGTTATGGACAGCGTTCTTGTAAGATATACCTGGAAACGTCTGGTTTTGCGAGTGAATGGGCAGACCAGAGCCAAGATTCGTAGGTTGAGGCCTGACTTGTTGAAGAAGAGGAACACCGTAATGTTGAGAAATGTTGGGGAATTCAGAAGACGCACCAGCGGAGAATTCAAAAGGAGAAAGTGTTGAAATCGGAGAGTTTTGTTGATACATCCTAGACTTCACCGACCGGAGCAGGAGTCCGTTAAGTGCCGGGTTAAGACTCCCATGTTGATGTTGTTGTTGCTGCGCCTGAAATTCAGCTAGAGTCCGCTTTCCGATCAAGCCTGGAGGTGCGAAACTAGAATTTCCCATTCGGTGTTGAACGATCTGCGTTGATGGGTCTATAAACATTTGAGAGAGCTGGTTCCTATACGTAGGAGGAGCTGGGTTGTTGTTCGCAGCAGTATTCATGGTGGTGCTCATGGATCGACCAGCGAGACCCGAATAGAAATCTGGGCCACCACCGGAAAACCCAGAAGCCATCTTCAACACCTCCTCTTCTCTCTACTGTGTACAAAGAACTAATCAGAAAGCGCTGCAGAACCTATGAGAGTCCAGAGATTCTCATAGAACACGAAACTA
This sequence comes from Erythroxylum gracilipes, assembly GCA_026413385.1. NCBI lineage: Eukaryota > Viridiplantae > Streptophyta > Magnoliopsida > Malpighiales > Erythroxylaceae > Erythroxylum > Erythroxylum gracilipes. The sequence goes on along the minus strand of JANZLC010000007.1, from coordinate 25,662,587 downwards.
AATCAGAAAAATTAAGGTATTGGAGAGTTAGAGAGAGAATGGACGAGAAAGAGAGTTTATTTCTTCAAGAGTAGGAACGATTCTGGTGGATATAAGGAAGAGAAACGACACAACTTTCTGTCTGTTTCCATTAACATACGTGCACGTTTGGCGTGAGCTTTCTCACCGCCTGATCACGTTTGATTGCGTAGTTTCGGAAACTTGAAACGATCCAACGGTGATATCTTCGCCACAACTTACGCGCGATTACAGCTCTCCTTCGCTCCACGTTAAATTGCATATCCACGCTTATCCTAGGAGCGTGGAAACTCTTAAAGCCATCACTTCGCGCGGGACCAACTTGTTGGCCTAGGAGCGTGTCGGCACGCTGTTGTTTAAGGAGTGTGAACATAGAAGGACTTTTAAAACTTGAGTGAACGAGATGATCTGTGTTCGGCGCAGTGATCAAGTGACAGAACAGTTACGTAGTGGATGTGAGAGAAAACGACTAGAGCGCGAGCGGGAAAAGCATAATTGGGACACGTGTAGCTACGCGGAAGAGAGTCGAGGATATTTAGGTAACTGTGAAGTGAGATTAGAAATGCTCGAAGCCAGTTCGGTGGAATCGAAATTCCAGCAGTTGTTTTGTCCGAACGGGCGATTCCAGTTTGATCCCTGGTGGTGGGAGGGACAACTTACACGTGTCGGTCATTGGTTTATGCCTGGTAGATAATTGTCAAAACCTGAAATTTGTCAACGTTGGCTATGCCCAACCGTTGAGTCTTTTTTCTCACGCGACTCTTCCCAGTTTTTCAATCGAGAAGCTATTCAGAAATTTTCGCCATAAACTATGTGTTTTATTCGGAAATTTAAAATTAAATATAAAATTAAATATAATTAGATCTTTCTAGATTCTGTGTATTAAATCGTATTAAACATAGGAAAATTGTAGATTTTATTTAAGGACCACATAAGTAAACAAATTTATAATTGGTTAAAAATTATTATTTTATACTAAAGATCCTATTTGACAATCCATTGATTTGACAATCAGCCGATTTGATCAGCAGAATGTATCAGTTGTTTGTTAGAAATGTTTGGTAAAATTAATTATTTAGTATTAACTGTTTATGTGTAAAATGACTTATGAAGATAAGGCTTAAAAAAATATATAAAGGTACGAATATTATATATCTTAGTATTTCGTTAAATATTTTTATAAGAATTTAGATTTTAGAGAAGTCATATTCATCTGTACTGAAATTTATACAACTCTTTCTATTTTTATTTTCGTTTAAAGTCAACATTTTATTTCTAACCTATAACTGCATAAAATAATTATAAGAACAAATACTGTTCCTAAAACGTATGTATCTAAGAACTTCAATTAAGTTGTCCTACTTACTATAAAGTGTTATATATTATAACAAAAAAAAAAACATGACTCGTGTGGTACTTAATTACAACTTAATCAAGAATACAATTTAAACAGCAAAATATTACACAACTTAGTAATAGAATTTAAATGGCATAGTTGACTTTTGATGGTTAAAATTTTGGCCATCGGATGAAAAAGCTTTTATATTGGAGCATTTTATTTTTGACTGTTTATCTTCAATCAGCCGATGAAAGAGCTACTCTCTAAACAACTTAATTAGCTAAAATAATTAATAACAACATAATTACTAAATCAATTAGCAAGTATTTATTTAATTGTAAAATTCCAATTATGAGTTTGTGACAAGAAATTTCACATAATATTCTCATTTTTAAAGCATTTTTAACCTAAAAGAAAAAGGAAAGTACCAATTACAATTAATAATGGATCGTGTGGGGTTTGTTTAGACCTAAATTTTTTTTATTGGACTTACGTCTGATCGAACTTAAATAATCTAAAACTTAATTAGATTTGATTAAATTTATATTTATTTCTAAATTTGAAAACGACTTTAAGTTAAGTTGAATATGTCGACCTTGGATTTGGTTGAAATCTGAAAATAAGGAAAAAAAAACTTTGAGCCTAGCTCAAAGTCTGATCAACTAAGATTGAATCCATTAGTTTCTTATTTATATCAAAATTGATTGCCACCCGTTTCACTAGTGCTATTAGTAGTACACATTAAGTGGATTGCACGTGGGATGCGCATTAAAGTCCATGGTATTATTAAGTCTATAAGACTAAACCCGTAATTACTTGAAACTCTTTTTAACCGTAATTTATAATCAATATCTTGGTTGACGTGTAAATATTAAATAAATTATTTAATACATATAATAATTTATATATTATTTAATGCTGAATTGGTACTTTATATCGATATTTTATTAATTTATACTTAATTATTTGTAATTACATATTGTTTAATACACCTTATATAAATAAATATAAGCTTATTTTAGTCTTCTTTATTGTAATATAATCCTATCTATTAATTAAAAATAAGATGGTATATTATTGGACCTTTCTAAACTTTACGTCTTAATAAAATTTTTTATAAGTATTATTATTACGGAATGGTTGTTATTGTTGTGGTATTTATTTACCTTCCATTCTTTATTATCTAGATTACTTGGCTGATTGACCTTTGAATCCTCTAGACGTTGAATAGGTAAACAAGCAAGTCAACCTTGTTCTTTTCTCTTCACTATAATTTAAATTTTGACTTTAAATTATGAACCACTAAAAGATATTTTAAAGGGGGCATTTATGACAACTCATTAAATTTACATGACAAGAGTGTCATATAACCGACGCCTTATCAATATCTATAGTTGTTAGGCGGCGTGTAGACAAGTAACTTCGCTATGAATGGGTTAGTAACAAAAGCCATTGAATCACACTTATCTGCATTCATCCCATTTTTTGGCTCATTGTTCCCTTTGCCTAACTCAATTTCTAATAATGCCTTAGTTTTCTTCATTCCACCTTCTTTTTGATAGGGATACTAAAGCTCAGATACGCAAAATATAGAAATATCTTTATGTAATATGCAACAATACCTTATTTATGTATATTAGAAAGAATGTGAAAGAAACAAAAACGAAGAAATGCAGAAAATATCTGATTTTGATCTCTATAATTTCAAACGAGCTTTTCGAAGCCAAAACGAACTCGAATTTATTGTCGTTTTCACGAAAACTACTCTTCAAAATGCAAGTAAAGTCTTTCTACAATTTTCTCAAAACGTAAGCTCTCTTAATAGGTCAAAGAATCCTTATGTTTACGATTGATTATACGAGTAATGTAAAAAAACCTTAACTTTTATATATAACATTTATATCAGACTTTCCTATTACAAGATTGATATAAGTCTTGTCTAAACTGATTATGATCTATTTTTCACGTAGACTTTGACGCTATTTTTTACATGAGAGGGCTCTTTGGTCCTTTTCTCAAGTTACGTAGTTTAATTCATAGTTTTAAAAACCGGATCGGATCGGCCGGTTCGACCGATGACTGGTCGGCTATCTGGTCCGGTTCACTCTTAAAAATCGGTTTTCAATTGAACTAGTGAGAACCAGTCAAAACCATTGACCTGTCGAATCGGTCCGGTTCGACCACTGGTTCAATAATTTTTTTATTTTTAAATATTATTTAGTATATTTTTATTTTTTTAATATTTTTAATATTAAATATAATTATTGCATAATTATAACGTTACACTAGTTCTACCGATAATTGAACTGATCAAACCAATCCAACCAATAACTAATAAAGCCTCCAATTTAATGTCTCGTTCGAATTTCAAAACCCCGATTTATCTAGCAAAGCCGTCGTTTTGTAAGTTGGTGGAGACTGCCTAACAGAAAAACGAATCACTGAGACTTGAAAAAGTCCTCCCCCTAACTCGGGGCGTAAAAGGGCATAAACGTCACTACAGCATCGATGTGGGGTCGTGTTTGGTCACAGGCTCTGAGTTAACCGGGGATAGCAGTTCATTCATGTTTATTGTTTGGAATCCATCAACGCATCGCCGACTGGGATGTGATATTTTATATTTTATTCGAGGGATGGGGGCCACGCGCTTCCAGTTGCGTTCGACTGCCACACGCTATCTGTCTGTGCCACACGAAATCTACTTAAATCCGCAAAATCCGTCTGCTCTTTTCAGTCACCCAACGGACGAACAGTAACGAGTACATTTAATTAAGCTATTATTTTATATGATGAAGAATATTAATTATTATAAGTGAAAAGGCACTAAAAAAAAGACAACTGTAATTAAAAATATAACGCTTTCCCACTATGAAGATAATTATAAGTAAATTTAAATAAAGTTTGTCTAAATATTTTAAATTTTAAGTTTGACTTTTTAATAAAATTTCAATATAATCTTAATTTCAAGTATAAAAAACTACTTCAAAATTTCGAATTTTATTGATTATTCAGTAACTAATTTTATTTTTTAAAAAGAAATTTTTTCACTTGAGCTAGCCTTTCAACTAATTTAGAATAAGGCTGTATGTTGCTGAATCTCTTCAAACCTTATATATCAACAAAATTTCTATTGGATGAAAACCTTTTGACAAATATTTTAAAAACTGAATTTGAATTTAATTTTGTAAGATAAAAAATTTAAGATTTAAAATATTTAACTTATATTAGACAGTTATAAAATCGATTAAAGATTAGATAAAATTAAAATATAATTGAAAGAAATTATCCTTACTTAATGAAGAATTTAAAATTTAATTAAAAATATATATTATTAAATATAAATTAATTAGTTTATTTTAATTTATAATAATTTGTTAATTTATTAAAATAGACCGATTTTTAATAACAAAAATTGTTAAAATAAATCATTTGTTTTCTTACCCTTTCCTTGACTTGATTGATTTAAAGATGGAAAAGATAATATTCTTATGTTTTTTTAAAAGACTTTCCAAGATTACTTAGTTTGTACTTTGAACCGTGAAATAGGACCTAGATGCTTACAAGAGCTTGGTAAAGGTGACGGTACTTCTCCTCCCTAAGGAGTAGCGACGGTTCAACGGGCTTTATATACATATATAAGAAATGTGTAATTTGTCAAAGTTGTTATTATTTTTATTTGTTAAATTAATTATTCATAATTAAATAATAAATAATGAATTCAATCCGATTGATGTTTTATAAGTTTTAACGTCTCTCCATCTTTAAATAACCATTATTTTATGTTTAAATAATTATTTTTTTACACAAATCAAAATTTTACTCTTTTGAGTTAAAAAATATTTTTTAACAATTATTCGTATTATTTAACGAATTAATAAGTCATAATTGAATAAAAATTGACATAATTCTAATAATAAGTCTTAATGCTTTTCTATTATTAATTAATTATTCATTTTAACCTTAAAATTAGTCATAGTCTTCTTCTCATAACTAAATCTTTAATTTTTAAATTAAAAACTACTCGGCCTGAGAGTTTTGCCAAATTTTTTCAAAAATCACACCAAATGTCAAGTCTGCAAAATAAAATAATTAAAGTTTAAACGTTAAATTAGTTTAGAATAAGACTGAAAAAATGTAAAATATAATTAAAAGAGATTGTTTTCATTTATCGAAGAAGTTGAAATTTAATTAAAAAATAGTCTGTTGTTTATACAAATTAGTTACTTTTAAAAATAATTGATTAATTAATAAATCGATTATTTTTAACAAAATTTTTAAAATAAATCAAATTAAAAAATAAAAATTAATTAATTCAAAATTTTTACAATTAAATCAGTTAAATCGAATACTTTTATCATTTGATTAAAAATGTTAATGGGCTGGGCAGGAATAGCTCAACCTGTTGCCCGGTCGACCATGAGTTGACTTGCCGTGGCCCAACTCATCTTATAATTTCTTTAAAAATTTGTCAAAAATGACGTTGTTTTTTATAAAATAGCGTTTTTTTAATAAAGGTTGAGTCACGAGTCAGGCTGTGCAAGATCGAATCTTGACCTATAATTTTGTCAGGCCGATTACTTTTAGCTCGTAATCTGCTTATAACCTGATCAATCCAAGCTAAAATTAAGTTTGGCTAGGTCAGACCAAAATTGACATTCCGACACTTAATCCACCTCCAAACATTGGAAACTCTAGTGCTTAAAGCTTTCTTAAAATACTAGCTATAGTCATGATGCACCCAACAAAAAAAATATCCATCTTTGTATTATCCGATTAAAAAATAAAGATCGGTCCTTCTAAGTTCCTCTTGAATGTGGATGCATAATCCAAACAAGCAACAAGTGCTCGATAGCTAATTAGCAATAAAGTAGCATTAAACATTGTGTCAAGGGTTTGGTGGAAAAAGGATCGCTTGTTAATGGAGTTATCTGCTGGATTATGACTCGCAATGGTCCAAGTTCGAAGCTCAAACCCCATTTGCCCAAATTGACGAGAGATTTTAACCTTTTAAGCGCTTCTTGTGGCTAACATTTTGGGTTTCTCTTCAATCAAATCTAAAATATTAGAGATTGTCAACTAATTAATGTATAATCTTGGGACCATTTTTATACCCAGTAGCCATCAAGCCTTGTTCAAGGTTTATACTTTTAATATGCAACAATGATTTGGTGGCCGTGACGACAGTAATGTCTTAAAAATTAAACCGATTTAACCAGTTTAAAAAATTTAAAACGGTCATTTAAATTTTTAATATTTTAGTTTAATAATTTGTTTTTAAAAATTGATTAGTTTATTAATTAATCCATTAATTTTCATAAACTAAACAATTTTTATAAACCAAAATAAATCAAATAATTTTTATTTAATATTTTTTAATTAATTTTTAAAATTTTCAATTAATAAAAAAATTTTAAATAATTAATCAATTTTGTAATTGTTTAATATCGATTGAATATTGTAAACATTAAATCTCTTGTTTTATCAATTCAAATTTTAATATGATTTTAAAAATATTGGTCGACCGTAAAAAATTATATTATTCATGAAATAATGACCGGCTTATGTTCTTGCCAACCAATTATGATTGAAAATTAGAGTAGATTTTTTTTTCTTGGAATATAAGATTTTAATATCTTAAATTAAAAGATTAAATATATTTTTTTAACAAATTAAAAGGTTGAATATAGATATCAAAATTTTTAACAAAAATCATAATATCTTATTATTTGAAATTTAAATAGAAAATATGAATATTATATATTTTATTATTAAATATAATTTAAATTTATATTAAAACATAATTAATAAATATTCTAAATAAAGTACCAATAAAATAGAATAAGTACCCGTTTCAATGTCTTGATCAATGCGCACCGCATGCTCGCTATCCATGTCAAAGGCCACGGTAGTCGGTTCTAGATCACGTTCACGTGCTCTCTCTCATTTTCGGTATCTGACACTCCCATCACATCTTCGTTGATGATTGGTTGATCAATGCATGGCTTTGGATTGTCAAGCAGATGCCTAATTCTTAGGATCAGATCTCAAACAACCTACATATAAATGAGATTTAATGAACAGGTTAATTAGAACATAACATTTGACGTGCTAATTCCTATTTCTAGATTCCATTTTTTATAAAAAAAATTAAAATCTCAATTTTCAAAATTAAGGACCTAAGAGTAATACAATTATTATTTAAATTGAACTAATTACTTAATGACTTATTTAAAATATATAATTTACATAATATTTATATGTTTAATAATTGTTCAAATAAAGATAAAGAATGCATTATTTTTTAAAGATTTACTATAATAAATTTTCCATTTTGCTCCTTAAAATTTGAAATATGGTTGTAGGAAGAATTAAAAATAACAATTAAGGGAAATAATTAACAAATTATAATTAATTACTAAAAAGTTAAATTAGTATGGTCGGTTTAATCATTAAAATTTTGAAATTGTTAATTTTTTTTGATTTACTTTAATAATTATTATTATAAAAATTGAACAATAAGTTAGATTTCGCAAATTAATTTTATAAATTAAAATAAATTACTTGATTTTCCCTTAACATTCTCGTTCTAAGGGTGGTTGAGTTGGTGAAGTGGAGATCATGAGGTCAAAAAGTCTTGTGTGCAAATTCCCCTACTTACGCTCACTTGATCGAGCCTGTCGTATATGGCTTGCCTAATGCGAAATACCTAATTGACGTGATTTGCAGGCTATTGCGTCAATTCGAAAGTTACTCAGTGCAAATCCAAAAAATAACGACCGCAAGTTTTCCGTTTTTCAAAAAAAAATCTTGTTCTATAATTAAAATTTAATTTCTTACAACAACAATCTCTTTTTTTAATTTTATTTTAAATTCTTTATTTTTGTTTAATATATTAATTTTGTGACAACTTAATACTAATAAAATTTTTAAACATTAAATCTCTCGTATTACCGATTTAATTTTTGATCCGAATTGGTTAGAACTTTTGATTCTACATAACTTATGAGTTAGAAACGCATGATGTTTGCCGTTTTCTAAAACAAACTCGTAAAAACGAGGCTTATGCTTGAAGATATATTTGGTGAATGGGTATACTTCACCAAGTGCCCTTAATTTAATTGGACCGTATTTTAGGTAACGCTTCTAGACTAGGGATTAGGACTTCCTACCTAATTTTGTCCCTCCTTAGCTGCTTGAGCACGCAAATTGAAGATCCAAGAATAAAATCATGTGTTCATCTAATTAAATTAAATTATATATTATATTAAGTTAAGTTAATTAAAATTTAAGATCAATTTAATTTACCTTAGCCTCTTTGGTTGGGCTTATACTAGTAAATATTTAAAAAAGAAACTTTTGTAATTAAAAGAAACTTATTAACCTCGTAAAAATTCAACCAAAGAGGCAATTGAGTGACCTCAAAAAAAAAAAAACAGGGGATTAACTAAATTCGAGAAGAGTTGAGCCAAGGCCGAAATACCCGAAGACACGCGACTAATTGGTCCCAAAACACGTGGATAGCGACCGTTTTGGAAAAAATCGCTGGTTTCTAGCTGTCATCTGATCATCTCCATAGATACAACACTTACTTTTCGTTTACTCGTTCCAGCACTGTGAATGCTTCAAACTCTTCTGGACCCAACCCTTACTCTTGCCGGCAATATGTTAAGTTTGACAATATGTTAGATCAGGCATAACATTAGGCTGGGTAGGCTCGGGTCTCGACTAGAAAATTAATGCTTAGGCCCGATTGACTTCAAGATATGCAGTTTGAGTTTGAACTCTATCGAGTTTAGGCGGCTCAAATTTTGATCAAAGGAGGATTCAATTAGATTCACTTGCATCGATTCCAACGCTGGGCGAGGAACAAAGAGCTGCAGCTCAGCCATTGTGACCTAAACAAAAATGAGCTCAGACCAACAACTTAAAGCCCAAAGTTTCAAAACTTTAGATGACACAGTTCGGTCCATGAATCTTAGCCACAGATGATCAGATGACTCGTGTCTGGTCAAAGGGTTCGTTGAACAGTCATCAGAGCCACAGGTGATCCGACCAGTCTGACTCGTGTCAGGTCCATATGTATGTTGAACCGTTAAAGCCGAAGATGACGGTTCGTGTCAGATCAGGTGTTGGCTTGGGTTGGGTTAGTTACATCCTTGTTAGTTAAAGACTTACCAAAGTTATGGTCTTAGACTTGCCACTCTTTCTAACAACTTAAGAGGTTTGAATTTTAATTGAGGGGCTAAATGAATTTTCTTTTTCCATCGCGAATTTTCAACATCATCAACAATTTTCAGTATAAATCCTACTAATACACGTAATTTAGAAAGATTCAATAATACACAATTTTATTTTTTGGTGTGGGTGGGTACGGTATCTTGTACGCTGAACGTCAGCCCAAAGGCAAATCAGTATTGTCCGCTTTGGTTGGGGTTTAATCCCCTGACCTCACGGATTTGTTGCGTTGAGACGCACGCCTCATACCATTAAGCTTACGAGCATACAAGATATTGTACCCACCCACACCAAAAAGGCGCCTTTTTGTAGCTCAATGGTATGAGGCGTACGTCTCAACACAACAAAACCCTAAGATCAGGGGTTCGAATCCTTGCCACTCCCACCACAGAGATGGGAACAGGGACGACCCTTGCCACTCTCAGGGATAATACCTGGCCGGTGAGGGTCTCGATCCAAATCAAAATAGCTCAATGGTATGAGGCGTGCGTCTCAACGCAACAAAACTCTGCAGTCAGGGGTTCAAATCCTTGCCACTCCCACCACAGAGATGGGAACAGGGACGACCCTTGTCACCCTCAGGGACAATACCTGACCGGTGAGGGTCCCGGCCCAAACCACTCTTAATTAATAAAAAGATTTTATCATAAATTTTCAGTTCTCATGATAAATTTATTGAGTAGTCGTTTGATTTCACTTCTGTTTTTCTGTTGTTATTTTTATTTTTGTCTCATGTTTTTAATTTTTGTTTTTTTCTTACAAAAAGAAAACCTATTTGGTTGAGATTTGTAATATAAAAACTAAAAACAAAAACATGTTTGGTAAAATTTTTAATAAAAAACTGAAAATAAAAACATGTTTAGTTTTATTATCATGTTTCTATTTTTGTAATTATACTAATATGTGTAGTAATTATAATATAATACATTATATATTTAAATTAATTAATTATCATTATAGCTACAATTAAATATATGCAAATAAAATATTATTTAAAAATTACACATTAATTGTATATAATAAAATTACATGCATTATAAATTATATTAAGTCGTTCTAATCTATAAAATATGTCCATTATTACTATAATTCTTGAAAACATAATAGTACTATTATTTATAAAAAGAAACATAAATCAATTAGAAATAATGTAATCACTCCATATTTGTCTACCAATTTCATCTCATTTTTAAGACATACCTCAAAGTTATGTTGAAGCGATATTATACTCTACTTGAGAACTTACATCTTCATTAAATTAAATTTGACTCATTAAATTTTATGTTTGCGTTTAAGCTATTTTCTTTAGATTAACTATGAGTTTTAGTTTAATTAAATTAAATTTAATCAGATTTTAACTAATTTATTATAATTTCTAAATTTGAATTCAAACTTGATTAAATATAATTTAACTTAAAAATCAATTAATTTCTCATAATTTTGAGTTCAGAAAAACTAGAAAACCTAGTTGTAAAATCCAAAAAATTGTAAATAGTTAAAAATAAAAATTTAATTAGGTTTGATAAAATGTTAAGCTGGACTTGGTCCCGAGTTTGAGCTTTGTTATAGTTGAATTCGAGTTTGAGTTTAATAAAATATAATTTAGTTTGACTCCATTTAATTTATTATATTTTTAAATTTAAAATTGAATTAAAATAAACATAATGTAACTTAAAATGAACTAATTTGCAATAATTTTAAGTTCAAAAAAGTTGGAGAACCTAAAATTTTGCTATCATGTTTGAATTGAGTTCCCATTAAATTGGACTTGAACATTTGATTATATACTAAACTTATCTGGGTCAGATTCTAAATAAGGTCCAGCAAACAGTTCAGAGGCCTTCAAAACTCCAGGCTTTTCATATAAATCCGTATTCAAACTGTCAGAGTGAAGCACAAAAGAGCCGATGATGGATTGAAACTAAAGGTCTTTTTTTGTATATATATAAAGCAGAAATACAAACAAATGAAGCTACCAGGCGGGGAAAAGAAACCCCAGACATATCCTCCATGGGTATAGTGAAGCAACTCATAGGCGAGTTGTGATACCAATAAATGCTGTCTAGCTAGAAGCTTTGAATGCTGAAAAGGCACGTTTTGAGGCAGTAAAACACTGCTTTATATGCTTCATTACTTCCTGAACTTTCTTTTTTCACTTTTGCGTACACTATCCTATTGCTAGTCTCCATCAGGCAGGCCTTTATGCACGTGGGTGATTCTTTGAACTCCGGGTCAATTAACAGTGATCGTGTAAGGATAAGATTTAACAGAATAAGATAAAAAATTGAAACAGAAAATCAAGAAACAGAAAATAGTTTCTTGGTTTGTACTTGTGATTTTAACTTAATCAGAAACAAAACCGACCATCTTTTTGTCATGTCCGAATTAATGTTCTACATCTAGACATTAATGCCTCTTAAGTAGCTTAAAGTTCGACGGGAAGTAGGTTTGCTTTAAAGGAAATTTCCAAACATAAAGTAAATGTCGAAATGGGTCCTGTTCCTTTCGTTGTCATAGATGCGGGAAAAGGGTTCGTTGCTCTTCTTTTTTTTTCTTTTTTATTTATTTCTTTGGTGCAATGATGATTAAAAAAATGAAAACATTATCTTACATTTCGAATAAAGAAGCAACTCTTTTAAGTTGTTTATATTTTATATACACAGGTCAACCTTGTAATTTTTATTTTAAAAATATATTATAAACAAATTATCAAAAGTACATAATAATTTAAAAGAGTGTGTGACGCTGGAGAAATACATAAAGTTACTTTTTTTAATTATAATATTACATGTTCAAATCACAGAAATAATTTTTTTAAAAGATATAAAAAAGTTGTGTATATTTTGACTCTTTTCAAACTCATACAAATTAAAAAATTTTGTGCCCTAGATATGTTAATATGATAATTTATAAATGAAGTGTTATGATTAATCTAATTAGTATTAATATGTCTCATTCCATAAGAGAAGCAACTCTTATAATTTTTGTTTAATTCGATCATCTTTGTAATTTTTTAATTTTAAAACATAAAAATTAGTAAATATATATAATAATCTATAAATCAAGTAATACATTAAATTTAATTAATATTAATATATTATCAAATTTGTTCGAATGCTTCATTTTTTATATTTTAGGAATATTTATACAATTTTTATGGGTGTATTAAATAACAAAACTTTAATCATGAATAAATTATTTTAATAGAGAAAGCGTTGATCAATTATAGGATGGACTTCTATAAAGTTAAAGACACTTGAGAGACCTCTGGCCGCTAATTATAACTAATGATTAAAGTTTTCAATTAATTCGTACAAAATTTGAAATTTGAAATTTTTTAATTTTAAAAATAATTTTTATTATTAAAAATCAAATAATTTATTAATTAATAGGTTTTTTAAAAAATTAATTAATTTTTATAAATTAAATAAATAAATTAAATTTTATTTAATAATCTCTTTTTTAAATTATTTAATTGATAAAGATATTATAATATATTGAAAAATGTAAACCTTAAATTTTTTTATTTTGTTGGTTTAATTTTTGCTATAATTTTTAAAATATTAATTATAATATCATTTGGGACCCAATTTTTGTATTTATTTAAACATGAAGTCCTCGATTTCAATTCATTATTATAAACCGACAAACTGATGAACTATTCAAGAAGGAGATGTCTTTTTTTTTTTTAATAACTAAGTTTAAATGATTTTTTATATATTTTTATGTAAAACAAAATTTACAGATAAAAATTATGATTACACGTGGAGGAATACAATTCATTCATCTTACCAACCTTCTCTAATAAAGCTTTTTCGTTCATTCATTTTACCAACTTTTCATCGTACAGTATATGAACAGAAGACTCTAATAACGCAGAAAAGTCAAATTACAACTTCCTATTTTGTCGGTATTAAGTATAAGTTAACTTTTCGATTTAATTTATTTTAATAATTTTTATTAATATCAATTAATTTTATTTAATAAATTATTTTTAATTAAAATTTAAAATTTTCGTTACGTAAAAACAATTTTTAAAAATCATATTTTAAATTTTATAATTTTTAGCTGATTTTATAACGATATAATACTAGTTAAATCTTTTAAATTTTAAACTTCTTATCTTATCTATTTATTTTTCAGTTCAATTTTTTAAACATTGCGTGTAACAATTGCGCTCAAAATATCCCAAAAAAATCACAATAAATTATATTAAATTTGAAAAATTAGATTAATTTTATTAATATTAAAATAATATTTTAATTAATTATAATAAACTATAATTATAATAAGTTAATTTTAGTACATATGAAAGTTTCTTTCTTATCTCCAACTTAACCTTTATTCAACCGTACTTCATATCAAACTTACGACAAGTGAGGGATTCTACATGTATTCCACACATGTGTTTTGTCTCTTCAGCCAACTTTTCTTTCTTAAAGATCGGCTCCAAAAGTTCATATAATATGTCTCTCATCTCACTTTTGTTCTCCATCTTCAAGACCAGAGTAAATATAGGATAAGATATATATATAAATGTTAATTATATAAGCAATTTATTTATATTATGTAATTTATAAATTATTTTTAATTTAATTAATCACATACTTAAGAATAACGAACATGAATTGATATTTTGCACGCTTATAGCTTATTTTTTAAAATTTTAAATAAAATATAAATAATTAAGTAAATGAAATATAATTTATTTATTAATTAAAATATAACAAAAATTTATTTCTAAATATTTTTAATAAACCAATTGTAATGGTAATCACTCGTTTTTTTAATTAAGTATTATAATTGTAATTATTATATCAATTCTTATTTTTTTACTATATTTATTTTCATTATTTTTGTTTCAACTAAGTGATTGGATTCTAGTAGAGTAAGGAGAATCGTAAGGTCTCGGCCACATCTCCTTTCTTTATGTTTTTTGTCTCGTTGCCTATTATGAGCCGGTGGATTTCTACTATCCAACAACTCTTCCAAATATCTTTGATGATTCTGATATTATTGAGCACTCCTATCAAATCTTACCAGAGTTGTAAAATTAAATCTTAAATAATACTCTCTCCGATTTATAATAAGTGTCGTTTTAGAGAAATACATATTCATTAAAAAAGTTAATGAAATATCTTATATATTCTTATTAATTATATGTTAAAGTGCCTTGAAAATATAATCTGTATAATTTGTGTAATTAAGATGTGAAAGAAATTAAAGGTTAATTTTGGAAGTAAAATTATAAACATACATACAAAGTAAAAAATGATATTTATTTTGAATAATTAAAATGTATCTAAAATAACACTTATTATAAATCAGAGATAATAATAATTCAAGATATCCAAGGAATTATTTATCATGAATTGATTCATGTAACGATTGAATATTGGATGGAGAGTCAGAATCACTTAACTTTCAATGTTAGAATGATTGGTCTTTTTATCTTTTAGTGAAGCTGAGTTCACATGTGTGCAATTTGTGTAGGAGTCGATTATTATTATGTAGTCATTTGTTTTTAAGAATAACATACGACATAGGAATTACAAAATGTTGGATATTAATTTGTTCTTTTCAAAAGTTAGAATTTGATTTTATACTAAAAGGTTTATACTTTTTTTTAAATAAAAAAGGTTTATACTTAAACTAAAGTGGAATTGAAATCATGTCACTTCAATGAGCATCTAAACCATAATGAACTCATTCCACACTTGAATTGGTCAAAGAATATTATAATTAAAGTTTAAGATCAAGTTTATTTTAATGTTAATTTTCTACGTAAAATCATACAATAATAATATCTTTACAAAAAGTAAAAAGGAATGAATAGCAAGGTAGAAAATATATAAAAAATAACTGATTCATTTAAATTTAAATTTAAATTCAAATTCAAATTTAATAATTTCTTTTAAATCTAATTAATCATAAAATTAAGTTTAAATAATCAAAAATTATTTAATAAAATCATATTTAATCGGAATACATATTTCAAAAATTCAATTAATTTGTTATCATTATCATAATAATAATAATAATAATAAAAATAAATAAATAAATAAATAAATTATATTATATAAAATATTTTAGACAAATTAAGCATAATAGGGACACAAAGCTAATAGGGACGCGTTATATGTGTTGCACCACTACCCTATAAGAAAGATACACACGTTGTTTCAGAGGGCACTAAAGAAAGTGAGAAACCGAACCACCGCACTCCGAGACGTCACTATCTTTTTCCGGTGAAAGTTCTGTTCCGACCAGCCGTCATGGAGACCACCCCACTCCTTACTGGAGCTCACACCGGTTTAAAGGACTACGAGCCGGTGAAGAGCTTCAAAGAGGCCAAGTCAGTGTTCTGTGTCGAGTCGCTGAAGATGTGGAGAATCGCTGCTCCGATTGCGTTTAACATGCTGTGTCAGTTCGGGGTTAACTCGGTTACCAGCATTTTTGTGGGTCATATTGGAGACTATGAGCTCTCTGCTGTTGCCATTTCTCTCTCTGTTATCGGAACCTTCAGTTTTGGCTTCATGGTTAGCTCTTGTTTACCATTTTCATCTTTTCTAGTTCGTACCCCATTTGTCCGAATTTTCATGTGGAGGTCCCTGCCTACTTTTGCCAACATGTTTGTTCTTATGTCTTTTTGGTTGGTTGGTCTTTGAAGGATTCAGCTTTTTGTCCAGGATTCTTCGTTTCTTACCGTTCCTGTTCATTTTAGTGTTTCAATATCAGAACTTTCTGCAGTATATGGGTCTGGGCATATCAGGAAACTAGGAATGGATGCAATATGCTGGTTGGTTTGTAGTTTGTACACTTTCTTTTCACTTCTGTTCATTGATCAATTCTTTCATAGCTGATTTTAGGATTATCGAACTGAACTAGGTGGTTTGTTCTTTGGTCCTCCCTCTAAAAATTTGTTGTTTCCGCGTCACATCAACATCAAACATGTCCTCTAAATGAATCATTTGGTCTCCACGCTGAAAAAAAGCTTAAAAGAAGGTGTGGTGGCATCATTTCCTATCTGATCTGCTTTTTTCCTTTTGTCCGGATGTGATCTAAGCTGGCAAAAAATTTTCCACTGTTCTTTTTCTTGAAACCTGTCTTTGTTCATAGTAATTTTGCTTTCTCGGTTTATCATGAAACAGTTCTATTAAGCATTAGTAATCTTGGGCCTAGTGTGGCTAAATGTTACGATCACGGAGGAGAAGGAGGGCCCTAGAAGTTTTAGAAGGACTCTCTTTGTTTGTTAACCTTCTTCCTTACTGTCATGTAAAAATATATTACTTAAGATACTGAATCAGTTCTGCTACTTGCAGCTTGGTATGGGAAGTGCATTGGAGACACTTTGTGGACAAGCTTTTGGGGCTGGACAAGTTCATATGCTCGGTGTGTATATGCAGCGATCATTTGTTGTATTAACCACCTTTTGTTTCATCCTCTTGCCCATCTATGTTTTTGCCTCTCCAATCCTGAAGCTCCTTGGACAAGAAGATGGTGTGGCTGATCTTGCTGGATGGTTCACTCTTCTAACTATCCCACAATTGTTTTCTCTTGCCTTCAATTTCCCATCCTCCAAGTTCCTGCAGGCTCAAAGCAAAGTTGGTGTACTAACTTGGATTGGGCTTGTAGTGTTCCTCCTGCACATTCTGATGCTCTGGGTTTTCATATATACACTTGGTTTGAATTTGGTTGGTGCAGCCATAGCTTATAACATCTCGAGTTGGGCATTGACCATAGCTCAAGTTGTTTACTGTGTAGGTTGGTGTAAAGATGCATGGCATGGGTTGTCATGGGCAGCTTTCAAAGATATCTGGGCCTTTGTTAGGCTCTCATTTGCTTCTGCTGTGATGCTTTGCTTAGAGATTTGGTATATGATGAGTCTAACTATTCTCACTGGTCACCTCGATAATGCTGTTCTCGCAGTTGATTCCTTGTCTATATGGTGAGTCTCTGTTTCCCTGGAATTAATTCACTAATCGAGCTATTTTCATGACGTGATTTGCATATGACATTCAAGTAAAAATCCAAGTCTTACGGATACTAAGGTTCGTTCTAACTTTCAATTTTCAGCATGAATTTAAATAGCTGGGAAGGGATGTTGTTCATTGGAATCAATGTTGCCATAAGGTAAATGACTTTAACTCAATTTGCAGATATACCTTGTTGACATTTCAGCTGTGTCCTGTTCGTTTCTTAATGGCTTTAACCTACTTTTTGATGCCTTACTGTAACTGATCCTCATTGTTTATTGCTTTATCAGTGTCAGAGTATCCAATGAGCTCGGTTTAGGACGTCCAAGAGCAACCAAATACTCAGTCTATGTGACAGTATTGCAATGCCTTGTAATTGGGCTGCTTTTCATGGTTATTATAATGGTAGCTAGAGAACATTTCCCTGTCATTTTTACAAACAGCAAAATGCTGCAAAAAACTGTTTCTAAGTACGCCTACATTCTTGGCGTTACGATGGTACTTAACAGTGTTCAGCCAGTGATATCAGGTATCCGTTGTATTTGATTCTAAACTGTGAGCCTCATGTCTCAGCTAAAACCTTCTGATAACTTAAGCAAATTGTTATAGGTGTTGCTGTTGGTGCTGGTTGGCAAGCATTGGTGGCCTATATCAACGTAGGTTGCTACTATATATTCGGGCTTCCGCTTGGTTTCTTGCTCGGTTACAGAGCAAAATTGGGATTCATGGTACTGCAAATTCTGTAACTGTTATTTGTTCAGTTGTTTTACCTCAATGCCTCAAGTTATCTTCCATGAATTGCAAGGATTAAGAGAAATTTACTACATTTCATTGAAATTCCACAAAAAACCAACCATTTGCTTCTATGCAAAACTTGCTCAGAGTCATTAATGCGTTACGATCAGATTCTGCTTACTAGAATGGTTCTTTGCTGATACCTTTCATTCATTCCAGGGACTTTGGGGAGGAATGCTGGGTGGAACTTTATTGCAGACCTTGATTCTCTTATTTGTTCTTTACAAAACCAACTGGAACTCAGAGGTAAAAGCAACATTTTCATGAAAATTGAACTCTTCCCCAAGAATATGATTATGAGTGTGCTAATCTTAAAAATGTGTCGGAAGGTTGCACAAACATCAGAACGCATGCGAAAATGGGGCGGTCAAGACCCTAACATTGAGAAGGTTGATAATGGAGCCTGAAGTGCCTCTTCTGTTGGATTCAGGACCATCAAATGTTGTAAGTGCCCTCAACTGTTCAAGACTCCTAAGAAAGCTTCATGTTTCTTGTCAAATCCTCTTTGGTCTTGGATTCATGAGGAGTCTGCAAATTTTGAGCTTGCAAGAATGCCTTTTACCTCTTGTCAGTGAGCTACCAAACTCTTTTTCACCAACCTGTCGTTTGGAAAACATCATTTTGTTGTTTAAACACTTTGGTTACTTTACACCCTATCATGGGCAAGAACTTGACCTCTGCATTGATCAGCAGTAAGTGTTACCCGTGGAATTTCCTTTTACACGTGCCCTTGAACAATTTTTCTTTTTATATATCAATAAAAATTGTATTCTGTCTTTTTAGATAAATTATCAAATATATAAAATTTGTAAATTAATTAAATGAATTATTGGTGTTTGAATAAATTATTTGAAATTCAAAATTAAATAATAAATTTAATTTAAATTCATGAATTTTTAACATGCTTTCATTTCTATCCAATAATGATTAAAAATTTAACTAGATCAAGCGAAAAAATTCTGAACTTTTTATCTTTTCAGTTTGGTTTTTAGCCTTTTGTTTTATTTTATTTTAATAACTTTTATTATTAAAAATTGATTAATTAATCAATAAAATTTAATATATTTATAAATTTTTATTAATTAATTAATTTTTATTTAACAATTTTTTAATAAAACTTAGTAAATATCAATCGAATCTTTTAAACCTTAAATTTTTTATAATTAATTCAGTTTTTAAAAATTGCAATTATCTCTACCCACTCAAGCTTCTTTTGGAATTGAAGATTTGTTTTACTCAAGTTAGTTGGGTTTCGAACCAAATCTAAAAATCCAGCCCGGCCTGAAATTACAAAACAAGGCGATACAAAACCTGATCAGATTTAGGCTTTTCTTTTAAATTTCAGCCCATTGCCATGGCATAGTTTCACTAGTTGTACGTCCTGCCAACTTCTAGTTTATGATTTGTCACAACTGATCAGGAGATCATAGAGGAGTAGCGCTTGAGTTGTCGGAAGATTAGAAGATTATAGTGAGTACGACAAACAAATTATTAGCAACTGGAGATAGTAACACAAACATGATGTCCAGACTAAGCAGCAACAGCACCTTTTTGCTTCTTTGGCATACGATAGCCACCAATGACACAAGCATGGTCTCGCTCAAAGGGCTCAAGTGTCACCTGCTCAGCAGGCTTGAATTGCTCCTGTGCCATCTTCTTCACCTCATTCTCAAACACAGCCTCTGCAGGAACAGTGGAGTCGATGCAATTTGCCTGAACTCGCATGTTATCCGCAGAAGTTCAGTATTGCAAAAGGAATCACATTATCTTGTGGAGATGAAATATCTAAAGAAACCCACCTTAATGGATATAACAAAATGACCACCAGCTTTCAGGAAAAATGAAGCGTTCAAGGCTAAATTCCTAGCCTGCAAAGTTAATTCAGGAAAGCATATAATTCTGAGAACTAGAAGCTGAACCAAAAGGATACTTAAATCACATGGTCC
>JANZLC010000007.1:25619780-25634320 GCA_026413385.1 Erythroxylum gracilipes | reverse complement strand
AAATTCACTTTAAAAGCATCCTTCACTCTCTCAAAAGTAGAATGTCGTGGAAGCTAAAGGTAGGTTAATTAAATTACACTTAAGACTAAGTAGGCAAGTGACATGTATCACTTGCCACTTGTCTTGTTTTTAAGGAGTCATTTATTTTCCAATAACAATTTAATTTCTATTCCAATATCTCTCCAAATTCCAATGGCTCATATCAAAAATTCCTAAAATCATGTCTTCAATTTTTAGTGCCATTGGACAGTCATTTTCAATACCAGAAACCAATCAGTCTGCACTTGGCAATTTTTTTGGTTCCTAAAAGTCCCAAAAAATGGAAAACTCACAAATAATCACTCCAATTAATTTTTCAAGCACAAATACCACATTGTCCACAACAAAATCACATTTAGGCATACATACACTGGGAAATGTCATGAATGCATGTACAGTTATTTTCATGCGTAAATTTTACTATTCACATGCAAGGGTACGCATGAATATTTCGAAAAAAACCCTAAACACTCTTAGCCCTTAAAATTACTATTCTACCCTTCCCATTGGGTTGAGATGTTACAAGTTAAATACCAATTATACCGATATAAGATTCAATATCTCATATTGACCCTTATTTATTAAATATCTCATATTTAATCATAAAGTTTCTTAAACTTTACAATCAAATCCAGCTTGATTAAATTAACTTTGCTCCCTTCAACCTATTTTATATGTGAGACCCATTAGGTTCCCAAATATATTGGCAAAGATTATAAAATTTAATTTTAATTCATAATTAAAATTAGACAAATTAAAACTCCTTTTAATTTATCTTTAATCCTCCAATTAAATAATTTATAATCATAGATCAAAATTGACGTCTAGCAACGCATCAGACGACCTAAATATTTAGGAAAGTCAAAGTGGTTTTGACTAACCTTGCCATGCATAATTTTTCTATATAATTCAATCCTTTCATCATAAAATGTTCTAATTAGACATAGAGCATGAAATTAATGCCTACTCTATTTTGAGTCTAATCATATTAGTTCTCCAACATTATCTATCAATTCAATTAATGACATTTGTAAATTATTCACAAAGCATTATTTCACCTTAGCTAAGGATTTCTTGAATCAATACCAATCAAGAACAACGAAACATTCTCCCTAATTACTTTAGGGTGATGAATCCTATCTTAATCATTCAACTTTCTCCATATAGTTTCATGCTACATTCAATGACTACCGATTAAATGACCTATGATTAAATAGATCATAAGTAGTATCAAAACATAGCAATTCTCATACAAGATAACTTTGATGACCTCAAGTCAAAGGATCACTTAAAGAATCATCATAATGAGAATTCCATAGACATACAAGTAATGTTCCAAATAAATTTCTCATATCAGGTCTGTTCAGTGAACTTGTTCTCTAGCAACCACCCACATGTTTGTTTAAATATCTCTATACTTTAGCCTATGAGATCGACTACTTCCTTCATAAGGAAAAATAAAACGTGTGCGAGTCTTTTTCTGTTCTATTAATGTCCAATCTTAATAGAACAATAACTAAGAACATTTAGGAATAATACATAAATGCAATATGAATTTCATAGTTATAATCTCATTATAATTTCATTAGCAATGTATAGTTATTCCATGAACTTTATCATATATATCTAAACATGTACAAAATAAAGAATGCCTTTAAATAATTTGTCACTAAACTACAACCAAATCGATTGGCTGTAGGGCATAAACCAACAGTAGTTGGGTTCTCTAAACTTATTTTGGATGTCTTACACATGTTACTTTCGATATCAACTTTGTTGTCATTATTGTCGTCTCTCATTTATTATTGTAATTATCATAAATGAAATAATCCTAAAAGTAAAAAGTCATACCAATCATACATATTCTGAGAATTCTACATCAAGTTCTTTTGTTGCTTTCTTGGAAATCATTGGTCAGAGGTTGGAGTCCTACCAGGGCCGTTCCTATTGTTTTATAGGCCCTGGGCGAAATAAAAGAAAAGGGCCCTAATAAATCGACAATATACTTAAGTTTACATATTTATATGAAACATAAATGACTCAATTTATAAGTTTACATAATCAACTAAATATTAAATGATCATGACACTAACAAATAACTAAGGATCATGATTTATGAAAAACAATTCTTCGTGCATTTCTAGATGTAAAATCATTAATAATATTATCAAGATCAATATTGTCCAACATATCCTTCTCAATACATAACATAGCTAAACCATTTTCTATCGCTAATCTCTCCATTATTCAAATTTCTATAATAATAAGAATATGAAAAATAACGAGCGGTACTGTCTAAAAGAAACATAAGATTCAACTATCTTGCAGGCTCTTTTTCAACTAAAATATCTCTTGCTTTATTATCAAGATTATCCCAATTCATAGGATTATAAATGTTCAATTTAGGGCTTACTTGCTCATCTGCCTTTAAATTTTCTGAAGTGGATGTATTTGGTACAGGATCATCCTCCATCAGATTTCTAACATCCTCGTGAATATGAATCTCATTACTTAAGTTTTCTTTATGTTGTTCAAAACCACCTTCACCTAATTCCTCAGGACTCTCACTAGAGGAACCTACTTTTTTAATAAATTTATTAATTGCTCCTTTTTGGAATTCTATCAACTGTGCTACTTGTTTTTTTTTCTTCCTTTTTTCGCTTCTAGAAAAATGCTTTTTAAGCAACATAATATAAACCAATCATAACAAGGTTGGATTAGAAAAGAACAAAAGTACTTGTATGGAACTGGAAGAAGTATGCAGGCACAACCAAACTCCAACAACTTCACAATATATCACAAAGATATATAAATGATATTATATCTGTGGCAGAGGAAAAAAATAACAAAATTTAATATCTAATATTAAAAATAAAAAATAAAGAGCAAAAATACATTAAAAATTTAGAAACTTTATCTTTAAATTATACTCAGAATTTAGAAGACAGAATCGTAAAATTTTCTACTGCTTATTTTTGAGTTGAAGTACTTTAAATATAATATTAATGAAAATAAAAAAAATAGAAGATAAAAGTACACTTAAATATTTCAAGACTATTTATAAACATGACATGTTAACTTAACTACAAGATCCACCGTCCCTAAAGTTAACTTATAACGTTATTACGTTAAATCACTCTTGGAACATACCCTCAACTAACTTTAAATTTTAATTCTTCGAATCATCAACTACACTAACGTTAAAATCATTAACGTTTAAGCCTTAGGCTTTCTCATTTTGCCTTGGGAATAGGCAATAGCGCAGGACAGGAGAGGATTTGTGATATGCAGTAACCATACTATTAAGGCATTTGTCTACAAGTGATGTGCAGGTGGGAGTCAAAATTTTGGGGGCCCCTTCTAGTGGTGGGCCCTGGGTAGGTGCCCTGATGGCCCCTGCCCAGGGCCGGCACTGGATGGGAGCCGCAAGCGCTCCACCCGCAAGCGCTGCACTAGAGTCGATGATGACGATGACACTTTATTGGTGTGGAATGATGTCGTCGTCATCCCCTTACCTCCTGGTTCTGTCGAGGATCAGACGCTGTACATCGACATTGTTCATGTCCAATCCGACTCTAAGGAGGACACCAAACTGCTCATCGGATCGGCCAAGCTTAGGCTCTGCGATGTTATAGAAGAAGCTATTTATGGAGAGCGCTTGCTACGCTCGCTTCGTCTTAAGCTTCCTTATGGTAAACCGCTTGGAAAACTTAAAGTCAAAGTTGCAATCAAAGAGCCAGCCTATCGTCGGGCTGATCCTTACTATGCACCACCGAACGGGGTCCAACATCAGGCACCAAGAAGGTACGCGCCGCCTTGCAGAACCGCGCCGCCTTCTAGCATGTAAAAATTCACACATGAAAAGTAAAGAGAAGCTAATTACGACAGAATAAGAATCAATGAAATAATGGATTGACATATTAAGGTAATTGGAACTATAATATAAGTCAAACTCATCCTATATTAATTCAATAATAAACTGAAGTTCATACCACAAACAAGTTTCACATCGTGCAGACCATATCAATTAAAAATGCAGAAAGTTCATATGAGAAGTTGAAACTGCAAACAAATACCTAATTTAAACAAAGTTCACAAAATTGTAATAAAAAACAAAATCATTTGTCTCAACTGACACACAGAAGGATCTTCCTGAAGTCCGTGAAGGAAGATGATGATGGCGGAGCTAGAATGAAAATTATAGAAACTAATACAAATGTCATTA
The DNA here is from genome assembly GCA_026413385.1 of Erythroxylum gracilipes. Classification (NCBI taxonomy): domain Eukaryota; kingdom Viridiplantae; phylum Streptophyta; class Magnoliopsida; order Malpighiales; family Erythroxylaceae; genus Erythroxylum; species Erythroxylum gracilipes. The sequence continues at coordinate 25,630,056 of JANZLC010000007.1, read as the reverse complement.
AAATGTGTGAAAATTCATTGTTGACATTGTCACATCATATAAGAAAATGAATGTCATTTGAATACCTCCTAAAGTTTCTCTTTAATCTCCTTCAAAATATAAATACTGGTAACAAATGAGTTCCTACAACCAAGAACGAATTCGTTCACAGTTTATAAAGTGGAATATATTAAAACAATTGTCATGAAATATTATAATCAATCAAGGTCATTAGCTATACTGAAATAATTCAACCATCAGGTGTTATCCTCAATAATTTGCATAATTATAAGTCTCCTTGAGAATAAGATCATCACTTAATACTAAGGAGCTCTTTTTTAATTTAAAAATGATGATGTCACATTTTATGAGGACTATTGAAAACTTGGCAGAGTTTCCCCTATAAAATAAACATGTCCCTTTTGAAAGAATGGTCAATCCTGCAATAAAAATACAGTTCTATATCGACTAGTAACCACAACTCAATTTGGGTCTCTAAACTATCTGTCTATTCTCAATTCGGTCTACATTTACATCGCAAAATCTATAATAATCCAATTCACAATTCAAGTATACCAATTTGTAATTAACCCATACACCTTCATTTATAGTCAATACATCAAGATATTCTCAATTCTTATCAACAATAACTCAATTTAATTAATTTCATTCATTTATATAAGAACATAACTCTTTTCTAAATTTTTAGGTACCTTGAGGATAAGATTATTTAGGTCTTAGTTGTTAGGATTTATTCATTAAGAGGTCATTCAATTTTTTTTTAGCTGCGAAAGAAAGATGCTTAAAGACTAAATTTTAAGGACAACTAATTAATTCGGTTGGAAGCAATACAGTTAAAGGGGTGCATCTTATAGCATGAGCAGTTGTTGAAGTTGAAAATCCTAACTTGTACAATTGGTTTATTTCTTTCCTATAAGTTAACTTGGAGTTAATTGGAAGATGGAGATGAAGTGACAATAATTTTTGATAAGTAAAAGGTACATCAATTTATACTTGTGTTTTTTTACTTATGTTATGTTTATATATAAATTATTATATTCTATTATTTGATAGATGTTTAACTTATGAATCCAAAGATTAATAAGATTTGTTAAGAAGTTGCTTCAAAATGCATATCACATAATATATCCCAGACATATGTACCATAATGAACATGGATAACAGAGTGGTAAAAATGAGGAGACAATTATGGGTAAGTTCATGGTCTACATATGTCAACAACTTCAACGAAAAACTGAGTAAATTATACAAAATTATATATGGAGTGTTTTTGTATTACTTAAATATCCATAAGAGCACATTTTAAATCAACAATTCCCAATAACATAAGGAAGATGGAAGTAAACTTAGTTGGATATGGGATTTGATCATCTTGTCTTGACTTATATCTATAGATAAAGAAATTGTCTATATAACAAATAGGAATGAAGATGTATAGATGAATAAGCTATAAATACTATTTATGATTGACTATATAATAAATGAATTATATGAGTAATTGTAGTGAATATTAAATGTATGAATATTGTTTTATAAATTAATGAATTCTTTATAATTCGTTTCAATTCATATGAATTCCAAGTCAAGTAGAGTAAGAGTAAGAAAAAATGAAGTTATTTGATATGTAACAATTATTGTAATTTTTATTACACCTTATCTTGGTCATTCAGATAAATAAGGACTTAATCATCTGATAATCTTTTACATGTAGGGCATTATGTATAAAATCTTTTACATATAAATCCTTTTAATTATCAAGAGGATTTTTTTTAGAATTTTAAAGAAAACCTAGTAATCTCCAAACAAACTTGGGGGAACAATTGAAATGACTTTAAATCATTTTTTTTATCAAAGTAGTATATTTTATCTTTGAAAAGTATCGAGAGTTAAATTTTTTAAATTAGTCTTTTATTATACATTTTCTATATGTTTATACATTTTTTAAATTAGTCACCAAGTTTTTCTGCTGCCTTAATTTCCATGAGGGCTTTGCCTATGTTATAAACTAAGGTGTATAACTTAATACATCTTATTTTAGAGTTTTAAAGATTTCTACATAAAATTAGCCCATTCTCAGTTTTAAAGATTTCTACGCATCAAAATTATTATACTTGGTCCAATTTATTCTATTCCATCTCTATTGGGGACCATTTCTAATTTTAACATATATTTTCCACGACCATCTCAAGAACTGTCATGACATTGGTTGTTGTGACAACGTACGAAATCAGCTTTAGATTACCTCATAAAATGCTCCTCCTCAAGTATACTCGTATCCATTTTCCAGTGGCGTGCAGGACCAACCAAAACAACGCTGCTTGACTGCGTCGGACGGCCCACATCTCGCCATGGCCAGTCCGCGTAAAACTTTATTTGCTCATCTTCTTCGCCTGCAGAATTATTCAAGGCTTTCATAATCACTCCACCTCTTGTTCTAGCATGATCCAGTTCACCAGACTATAAATACACAATGGCTTTGAACTACGAACGCAACCTTGAGATTCTTGTCTGATTTCCCAATTTACCCCTGCTCTGACAAATGAATTCCCGAAATTTAGAAATAACCGTCTCGTCAGCCCAGAGCTTGAAGAATGTCAACTGGCGCTACGGTCCGTTGAGGTCGTATGCTGTTCTTTGGGTGGATGGGAGCCACAAGTGCTCCACCCGCAAGTGCTGGACCAGAGTCGACGATAACGGCAACACTTCGCTGGTGTGGAATGAGACCGTCGTCATCCCCTTGCCTCCTGGTCCCGTCGAGGATCAGACGCTGTACATCAACGTCGTTCATGTCCGATCCGACTCCGAGGAGGACACCAAACCGCTCATCGGATCGGCCAAGCTCAAGCTCCGTGATGTTATAGACGAAGCCGGTTATGGAGAGCGCTTGCTATGCTCGCTTCATCTCAAGCTTCCTTCTGGTATACCGTATGGAAAACTTAAAGTCAAAGTTGCAGTTAAAGAGCCAACCTACGGTCGAGCTGATCCTTACCACGCACCACCGTACGGGGTCCAACGACAGGCACCGAGAAGGTACCCGCCGCCTTACAGAACCGCGCCGCCTTGCATAACTGCACAGCCTTACAGAACCGCGCCGCCTTGCAGAACCGTGCCGCCTTGCAGAATCGCGCTGCCTTGCAGAACCGCGCCACCTTCCAGGACCGCACAATGTTACAGAACCTCGCCGCCTTGCAGAACCGCGCAGTGTTACAGAACCGCGCCGCCTTCCAGATACGCAGTTCCTTCTACTCTTCAGGCACCTTACGGACGACCGAGTTACGGTCAGAATCAGTATGCACAGGCGGGGAAGCCAAAGAGCAGGCGCAGGATGTGGCTGAGATTAGCGGTGGGTGCGGTGGCCGGAGCTTTGGATGGACTTGCATTGGCGGAGAACGCAGTGGAGGATGATATTGGCTAGGACGACTACTACTACTACTAGAGACAGTGATATGAACCTTAGTGGGCGCATTCAAGTGTGGGGTCTTAGGCTGAGTCTTTCATAAGGAAAAGTTTTATGTGGTCTTGGTAGTGTCTACGTGTTTAATTTATTTAGGAAGAATAATCCTATTTTCTAGGAGAGTTGTTGTTTGTTTTGTTTCCTGAAAAGTATGGGCTGAGTTTTTTAAGAGTTGTGGTTTTTACGAGAGTTTGTTTGGATGAGCTTATATTAATAGAGTTTTTATTAATAAAGCTTTTGTTAGTAAAACTTTTCTAAGAAGAATTTTTTAAAAATATTAATTGATTGTTTGGCTGTTAATTAAATTTTTTTTTAAAAGAGCTTCACACGGTAGATTGTTTGGTAACATAAAAGTAAAAAGTATTTTTATTAATTTTAATTATATTTTATTTTATAATAAAAATTATTTAAATATAAATAATATTTAAAATATATTAAACAATATACAAAACACCATATATTATGAGATGATGATTAATACAGTAAATGATTTAAGATATAATATACTAAATCTACTTAAAGATCGATCTATTAATCGAAATATCATATATTCCTAAATCTATCAATGATTTGTTTGAATGATCGGGGACATAATTTTCAGTCCTATCATATTATCTACGTTTAAATCTTACTTGAGAAATAAAATACATTGCATTGATATTTGTTCAAAGAATGAAGTTTAGAGTACATAATAATTCTCCAGGTAAGGATGGTGATTGTGTCTCAGGTGAAAAAAAAAAAAAGCTAAGTAAATTTTCGTGAAGGGATGATAAAGATAGAACAGATCTGCTATTCCCCAATTGCTTTGCCTTTAAGATACTAGTCATCCAAGTTATTATAATAAATAACTGCCATGGTAAAGAGGTATGTAATGGTAAGAATGTGGAGATATACATCAAGTCAGCATAACCAGTAAATAAGAAACCAATCGGATTTTATTTAAATCCTTTTTTGAACATATTTTCTCTTATTGTTCTACCTTTTTATGGTAAGGGAAATAGAAATAAAGAATAGAAGACAAAAACGCATAAAAAAGTTTCCTGTACTAAATCATTTGTAGTTTACATTAAAAAGCTAAAAACAAATTAAATTAGGTAGAGCTATTGCCTTAAACATTCTAACATTGTACAAACCTTCGAAACCCAAAACTCAAGTCAACAAGTTCTACAATGTATGTGTCCAAACAGTAAACAATATCTTCCTCGAGTATCTGTCTCTTCAACTCAATCGGAGCTTTGGATTTCCTTCAGGCTCCTGCCAATCATGTTCATCAAACACGTGCTTTAGATCCTCGTCAGATCTTACAGACACCAACATATCAAGATCTTCAGGCATAACCTGATACTTCAAAAACATGTCCTCGTCAAGTTCCAAACAAAGCTTCTTCATTAGCTCTGCGTAACAAGAAGAGAAGTAAGAAAAGAAAAAACACATCTTTAGTCCACCTTTCCTGATCAAATCTTATACCAAATGAAATGGCACCCGTACCTAGCAGATGATATGTAAATGACACATTCAAGTAAAATTTTGCAGCAGAAATAATTGCAAATGGTGTAGAGCTTAGACAGAATATTGAAACATGTCTGTCTTTACATAGGAACAATCTAGCTTGAGATAACAAACAAGCAACTTGGCTTCATTATGCCAAGGTTGAGCTTTGGGTAGACGATTAAGTCAAAGCATAAATGATCAATAAACCACCAGGAACATCACTACTGTGAAATAAGCGATCAGGCATTTTGCCTCTTTCATATGCTCTGATTACTAGCTAAAGATTTGAGCTTGTTTCTTTTTCTGCATTTTCATTTTTCACACACCAATATTTCTTTAGGGCGCGTTATCATATTATTAGCTGAGTTGCCATTTCAAATGACAACAAAAGTGATTTCATTTCAATGTCTAATATTCCAACTCCTTTCCTGGCCAAGAACATAAACACACCAGAAAAAGGGGGAAAAAGAAAAAAGGAGGATTGCAATGCATAAACCTGAGAAGTTGATATCACGAGGAACGACAATTACATGAGTCTCACCACCTACGTACTTGAGGTGTCCATCCAATGGTCTGGGCAATATTTTTCCCCCTTAGCTACATAGAAACTTCACTCTATTCTTGGGCGTCCACATCCCATTTCTTCAGTCTTCACAGCCACCGCTTTCATTCGTCATCTTTTTTAACTTTTGTTTTCGTCGCTCGGTATCCCTTTGCCTCCAAAACGATTAAAATCAAAACCCCATCACCAAATGTGGAAATAAAAAAGAAAGAAGGAAATAACAAATCTAATCAAACTCAAAACAGAAGACAAAAGATTGAACGCATACAAACACTTTGCTTGCAGACAATGGGTGGGGCAGTAATGATGATTTGTATGGTAATGTTAAGTCTTTAAGAAGCTGTAAAAAAAGGAAAAAAAAAAAGGACATAAATTCAAAGAAGACATAACCCACCTCAGGAGGATACAAGTCCCCAAAGAAAATAGTCTGCACATTGAAAATAAAGTCACAACCACCACAACCGAAAATATGAATGATGTGAATCAAGCTCATAAGCAAGAAAGCACTTGTGATATGCAACACCAAGATCTCATCTTTACTCTGATCTAAATAGCTGGATCAGTAAGTGATAACGGATGCCTTTGATTCACTCATAACATTAAAACTCCATGATTTCAGCAACATAATCTTAGCCTTAGAATCTTATACTGTAATTACATTTCCATGTTTATTCTTTCATTTCTTGTATAAATAGCTGTACAAATCGCTTATACAAAATATAAAAAAACAACACAATTCTCCTACATCTATCTTTCATAGTATCAGAGCCCACAATCTAGTCCTCTTCCAAACACTTCCGACAATTACATAGCTCATCTCTTTCCAATTTTCAAACCACCATTTTTTTCCAAACTTCCCAACATATACAGACAATTCAACACAATTTCCATACACACCAATCTCATCACATGCCAATGGCCACACAACACACAGAACAAACGCTACTTCCTCTTCAGAACCTTACAAACTTCATCACTATAACATTGGACAATTCTAATTATCTTGTTTGGAGCAATCAAGTTTGAATAATTTTACGTACTTGCAGTCTACTGGGACACATCGACGGCACCAATGCCCCGCCTGCCGACACTATCTCCCTTGACTGGGAAAAACATGATGGCTTGGTTTACTGTGCGCTAACTGCTACTCTGTCTCCGGCGGTATCCTCCATGGCCCTCGGATGTACTACTGCTCACCAGCTGTGGACCCGACTAGAGACCCACTTCCTACAGCAAACGACAGCCCAACGTTCTCTCCTTCGTCGCTGATTGCACACCACCAGGAAAGGTAACGCAACAATATCAGAATATCTCACCACTCTGTCCTCCATATCTCAGGATCTTGTCGCCATCGGAGCTTCTGTCCCAGATGAAGATCTAGTCGTTCTCGCTCTTAACGGACTACTAGCAGACTATGAAGCCTTTTTTCACCGCCGTCAAGAATCGCGAGGTCTAACCCTCCTTCATCGAGCTTTGAGCTAAGCTGCTCCTTCATGAACAACGATTGTCCGTGTACCACTCATCCTCTCCAACCGACCCCGACGTTGCCCTTGCCGTCGCCCACATCAGCAACCGTGGAAGAGGTGGTCGTCGGACATCGCACTCTCACCGATTCTCACATCACAATCGGACGGCATACCCTAAAAATCCCCCTCCCCAATTTTATGGCTCACCGACCCACTCACACCCGACAACCCACCCAGCCCACAACCCAAACCCGTCGACCCATTCAACTCATGGCCCAACCTCCTATTATCAAGCCCACCAGCCCTACCCCAACTCCTCTCCAGCCCAATTCCAATCCTTTCCCTTGGCCTATCATCAGCCTTTTCAGCCCAACACTATTACAAAATCCAACTACACCAATCCACCTCCCCTTTGTCAAATTTGCTACAAAATGGGACACATAGCTGCCAAATGTCGTTTTAGATATTCCAACTCTAGAAATGCCCAACCATACCCTAACCCAAACACCTTTCATAGTGCCTTTTCTGCTTTGAACATAAATGACCACCCAAATACTTCTAATCTCACCACTAGCACTATCAATGAATGGCTACCTGACACTGGTGCCTCTGCCCACATGACGCCCAACACGCAACTTCTAGACAATGCCAAGCCCTATAGTGGAACAAATCAAGTCCTTGTTGGTAATGGCAAAGCCCTCTCTATCACTTCCACTGGCACATGCACACTCACTCACCATCCAAAATCTCTTTACCTTAATAATGTTCTCCTTGTTCCACAAATAACCACTAATCTTTTATCTGTTGGTCAATTTGTCACTGATAATCTATGTTCCATTGAATTTAACCCCTTTGGCTATGTTGTGAAGGATCTCCAAACCCAGATTCCTCTTCTCAAGGGTAACATCCATGGCAATCTCTACCCAATGAGGATACCTACCACCTTCCACAATCCAATTGCTCTTACTGCTCAAACGGTCTCTCCTGCAATCTGGCATCAACGACTTGGGCATCCTTGCCACACCACAACCTCTACTTTGTTTCGAAGTTTATCTAATAAACCTTATGTAATAAAACCTTGTTCTTCCTGCCTTCAAGGCAAAAGTACTAGACTTCCTTTTTCCTCATCATCTCGCAAATCAACAGCCTTGTTACAACTTATTCACTGTGATATCTGGGGACCGTCCCCAACTTTATCTCTCTCTGGGTATCGATACTTTATTATTTTTATTGATGATTACAGTCGTTTCACATGGATATACCCATTAACCCACAAATCACAAGCTCTTGACAAATTTCGCCATTTCAAAACCACCTATGAAAACTTATTCTCTGCCACAATCAAAGTTTTACAATCTGATGGTGCACCTGAACTCATCAAGGGTCCTTTTGCCCAGTACACATCCCATAATGGCATAATCAACCGCATCTCTTGTCCCCACACCCCCCAACAAAACGGTGTTGCTGAACGCAAAATTAGGCACATCACGGAAACAGGCCTTACCTTACTCCTCCATGCCCACCTACCAAAACCATTCTGGTATGAAGCCTTTTCAACAGCTGTCTACCTAATCAACCTTCTCCCTACACCAGTGCTTCTCAATAAAACACCTCATGAAGTCTTGTTCTGTACCAAACCTAATCTCACACACCTACGAGTGTTTGGATGTGCCTGCTTTCCCTTCCTAGGCTCCACACGATCTGATAAGCTCACTCCTAAGGCCAAACCATGCATTTTTCTTGGGTATTCCTCTCACCATAAGGGTTATCGGTGTCTTGATCCTACCACACATAAAATCCATCTCTCTCGACATGTTCGTTTCATTGAAACCCATTTTCCATACAAAGACCTTACCACTCCACCACCCCATATTCCCTCTCCACCTACAATAACATTACCATTACCAGTACCATTACAAACACCAATCTCCTCTCCTCATCATCCATCCTCATCCCATCAACCCTTATCCAACAACTCATCTCAACAAACCCATTATCCCATGACAACCCGCATTCGCACAAATACCAGAAGACCACGAAATTTTTCAGATTATGTTACCTTTCATACTACAAACTCCTCTCCTGATCCTCCTGACCCCACCTGTTATACATAAGCTAAAAAATTCCCCCATTGGTGTCAAGCTATGTCAGAAGAACTTCACGCTCTTCATTGAAATAAAACCTGGACTTTTGTCCCACCTCCAATCAATGCCAACATTGTAGGTTGCAAGTGGGTCTTTCGAACCAAAAGAAAACCTGATGGCACAATCGATCGTTATAAAGCTCGTCTCGTAGCCAAAGGTTATCACCAATCACCCGGCATTGACTATACTGATACTTTTAGTCCCGTCATCAAGCCAACAACAATTCGCATAATTCTCACCATTGCCCTCTCCAATTCTTGGCCCATCCGTCAATTAGACGTCAACAATGTCTTCCTTCATGGGAATCTTCATGAACCAGTTTTCATGCTTCAACCTCCAGGATTTGTCGATCCCCATTATCCTCATTATGTTTGTCATCTTCATAAAGCTCTTTATGGTTTAAAACAAGCACCTCGTGCCTGGTTTCAACGTCTAAGCCAACAACTTCTTGCCCTCCAGTTTACTCAATCCAAATCTGACACCTCTCTATTCATCCACACTACTCCCACTACTACTACCTTTGTGTTGGTTTACGTTGATGATATCCTGGTTACTGGCTCTTCCCAATCTTTCATTACCACTCTTATAGATACTCTCCATACCACCTTCTCTATCAAAGATCTAGGTCCCCTTCACTACTTTCTTGGACTTGAAACCACTACCACACCAAATGGCCTTCTCCTTACCCAAACAAAGTATACTAAAGACCTTCTTTCTCATACAAATCTTGATCAATCTAAACCTACTCCAACTCCAATGACTCCTACCTTACCCCTCTCCAAAAACCATGGAACACCACTTTCTGACCCCACTGAATACAGAAGTACAGTTGGTGCTCTCCAATACCTTTGCCTTACCCATCCTGATATTCAATTTGTTGTCAACAAGGTCTCCCAATTCCTGCATTGTCCTACTGATGCTCACTGGACAGCCGTTAAGCGAATCCTCCGGTATTTACGTTCCACTATCTCTCACGGTTTACACTTTCTCAAATCACAAACACTTACACTCGCAGCCTACTCTGATGCTGACTAGGCCGGATGTCCTGATGATCGTCGCTCCACATCTGGTTATTGTGTTTACTGGGCCCTAATCTTATTTCTTGGAGTGCCAAGAAACAACCTACAGTTGCTCGCTCCAGTACTGAAGCTGAATATCG
>JANZLC010000007.1:25590745-25606334 GCA_026413385.1 Erythroxylum gracilipes | reverse complement strand
GCTGCTCCGGTCACAACTGTCATTATCTGTTCATGCATTCATGTATGACATGCATATGTCCCCAATTACACAGTACACGTACCACAATCAATAAACATGTCACCTTAGAAACAAGTAATTCACAGAGTTCACAGATTCACAACCAGTTTACACTTCTATGTCATATCTCCAATTACTTCGGGCCTTCTGTCCGGAATCCACATTCATAAACAATCACAATCCCACCATTCTTCGCCATAATAGACATATATTATTTGAGAAACCTATCTAGGTTACTCACCGCTGCTTCCAAAGCTAGTGCCTGGAAGGTCCGGTAACGTTTGTGGGTTGACGTTCCAGTCGCTCCTCTATAACCAAATAATAGATATAATTCACAATTTGCACAAGTATTGATGCTTAATAATTCACGGGAATGAAATAAAAGATGTACAAGACATGCATGACAATCCTGGGTACCAATCCATCACTTTCATTGCAAATTCATTCTCAAAACAAAACTCATCCTTGGCTAAATCACACTTTCGGTTCTGTAGTGAAGCACACTAAATTAGAGAGTGAAGATGCAATAATTAAGCCATACTCTCTTTTAGAAAAATGTTCTCCTATGTCTTATGATTCCATTGACATAAGAATCAATCAATTTGGTTTAGTAGGTTGGGAGATATCCTTCAAACATTGATGATTAGTTGAAAGAGTACTAAACCCGATTCCATCTAAAATTTGATCATCTTAGGGGTTAAATCATAATTAGCTTCTTCATACCATTTGTTTCCCTATATCTTAACTTTACTACAAAGAAAGAATCATCTCATTTCGAATCATATAACTCCAATTATGATCAAAACATTGACCTATGTTCAGTAAAACTACTCCCTTGATACGGTTCTAACAGACTCTCACACTTGCCTTTAATCAATCTCTTTCAATTTAACTCCAATTAATATAATTTTTGGTGGAGATATAGACAAACGTTCTAGGAAATCCATTTCCATAAGAATCAAGTCATTTGGAGCTCTAGAAAAGGAGTTATGGTCAAAAGAAGCAACCAAGTTTATGATTAATTTCCAATTTAACCTAGTTTGGCGCGAATGCCATAACTTTCTCTAAACAACTCAGATTCTTTTCGTTCTATAGATCTACAAATCATATTAGAGGCCTAAAAGCGAGATTCAGCCTCAAAACTGGTCAAAAATGTGATGAACAGTAACTGACCCGAGACTATCCGTTTAACGGACATGAATCGACAAAACAGCCCCATCACCCGAGAAGGTCCGTTAAACGGACTCCCATATCCGTTAAATGGACTCCCATGTCCGTTTAACGATACACACTGCCCTTAGGGTGTTTTTACACCCGAGACGGTCCGATTAACGGACTCCCATGTCCGTTTAACGGACATACGTCCCCCATGTGTTCTCTAAAACTTCTTTCAAGCTTCCAACACCTATTCTATCATCAACATACCCATATTCATCTCAAATTTATTTCTTTTAACATCAACCCACTTCAAACCACTTCATAACAATACAAATATCAATCTAATTACATTAAACTTTCAATCCTCATACATATCATTCATCAAAATCCATTTCCATCTAATTCTACATACTAAACACTTCAAACTCAACCAGCATTCATTCACATGGAGAAATTTACATAGAAACATCTCAAGTTGACTCAAACATCTATTCCCAATTCATATCTTCATAAACTCTTACATCAATTAGATTACATTAAACACTCAATTCCCAACTCATTTCATTCATCAATCTATTATCATCTCAACATTCATCAATCCTAAACTCTATGTGTCAATCATTCATTCCTATGTATCAATCATTACATAATCCATATTCATTATGTCCAAGTTCATGAATACTTCACATACCCCTCAAGACTAGCTCAAAACATCCATACTCAATGTATATTTCCTATCTAATCAAAACCACTTAACATGAAACACAAGCTTATACACTTAAAGCACACTCAAAATCAAGTTATTGCCACAAGTTCCAGATTTTCACCTTTCACTAAGTTCAACATTTCTATTCCTTTTTCCATCAATCATCACCCAATTCAAGACAAGCACTCATCCACAAAATTCATGAGTCATAACTTAACACAATCAAAAACAGGGCATACCTATACATATATTCATCAAATCCCTTAACCCAACATCCAACACTTCCAACTCTCTCTCTCTATATATATATATACACCATTCTATGAATTAGACTCAACAAACACACTTAAAAACACAACCATGAACATCTATGAGCATCAAGAAAAACACATATACAAGCCTTTCACAATTGCAACTCCATCATCAAATCATGATCATACTAACTTCAAGTAAGCATATACATAACATAGGCTATAAAACTTACTTGATTAAGCAATCAATCTTCAAGTTCTTCCAGAAATCCACCGAGCCCTAGTTTCTACCATTACCAACGATCATCATCTCTAAAGGGGGTAGAGATGTTTCTCTAATAAGCAAGAAAGAGAGGGCAAGTTGGCAAGGAAGCAAAAAAGAGATAACAACTAGGTTTTGAGTGAGAAAAAATTCAAGAAGAAGGAGAAGGAAGATGGTGCACGAAGAAGAGAAGAGAATTCTCTAAAAATCATCTCCAAAAGGCTTTAGAAAGAGTGAGTGTCGTGAGTGGCAAAAAGGGGCTTCAATTCAATGTACTTAGGTTAATTAAAATCAAATACATGGCTATGCTAATGCCATGTGTCAAGCTCCCATTAAATCCTTCTCCATTAATCAATTTCAAGCTCAATTTCCCATAATTCCACTTGTCAAAAATCCCTATAACCATATGGCCAAAATTCAATTCCATAGGCACTAAATTCTAATACCGGTTATCGGTTGGTCTGCCACTGGGCATTTTTCCTAGTCCGGAATTTATCCCTGAAAAATTTCAGAAAAATTTCTAAAACTCTCCAAAATTATAAAATCAATAATGTCACTCTCCAAATAAGTTTTCAAAATCAATAACCTATAATTCTCAAAATATTCACTCACAAGTGGGACCAAATATACCGGGAAAGTCAATGTATGCATGTACAATTATTTCATGTGCAATAAATTCATTTTTCACTATATATGTATGTCACATAATGCCTGGACATGCAAATGCATTTCTCATCTCTCATTAAACACCCATATTTCCTATTTTACCCTTCCCACTGGTACCGGGATGTTACATTTTTCCTAACTCAGTGGGGATCATCTGATTCTGTTTAAACACTGTCGAAGTATCCGAAGATCCGTCATCTATTTTCGGCGTAAAGTCTTTCTCCAATCGCAGCCATTTAGCTCCAATTTAGGTTATTTTCCTAAAATCAGCTTTTAACCAGGATTCATAAGGAAACTTTTTTTTGGGGATTTTTGGACATTTGTAAAGGAGATGACAAAAACGATTTGTGTGGCCAACTATACCACAAAGGTAGCAAATTGTATTCAGTCATTCGTACTTGAAATCCAAACATGCATTCTCCCCTTGTGAGCTCTTCACAAACAATTTTCTCTTCAGTGGCTTTCAAATATCAATGGCCACTCTAATACATATAAAATCATGCCATATACGTAAATAGTTACGTGGGTAGGATTCAATATATTCTCCAATATAGTTTCCAGCATCACCGGCAACTTGCTCGGACATAAATCCATTAGGAACATTATGAGATTGAACCCATAATTCCAGTTTCACCAACTCTACTTGACGAGGATTCTCATGAGGTTGTAACTTATGCAACAGAAGCGGGACCTGTTGGTAATTCCAGGGACCATCCTTGAGCACTCTCTCCACATCGAGATGATGGAAAAATTGAAACGTAAAGACGTTGTTACCAAGTTCTTTTATCATAAGGCCTTTGACAGGACGCCAAACACTCGCCCTAATCTGCTTGAAAGTCATAAAGTTTATCATTTTTTCTGTTAAAAATCTTCTTACCACATAGTGTTGCCAATCCGTCCCTTGTACACTCTAGTTACCCGTAGTCGATCCATTAGCGTATTCTAATATACCCTCCTCTTTCACGTTTAAACGGTGGTAAATCTCGTTCACCAATCGATCTTCCTCGGTTTTTGTAGCCATAAGAACAAATGAAAGGAGAGTGAATAGGGAATAAAGCAAAGGAAGCAAAAGAAAGATGTGATTTGTTATGCAAAGGAAGGAAGAAACTTGTTATCTAGAAACAAGAGACAGAAAGTCTCAACATAGCGAGAAAGCGTATATTTAACAAAATATTAACTAGTTTTTAGTTTTATCGTTTTATTTAAAAAAGTTAAACTTCCAGTAAATTTAGATCTGGACAATTCAAATTATGACTCAATTAAAAAATGTTAATTTCATTCAAATTGTATTTCTTTTGTCACCTATAAAAAGCAAAGAAACTATTTGAACCAATTTAGATGGAGAGAATCGATAGGCCCTAAAGTAGCTAATAGATATTTAGAGATGTTAAATTCAATGGTTTAAAAACCGAATAATTGAATAAAAAGGGAGAAAAAATCATACTTATGCTTATAGCTAAACAAATTAAGATTGGAACTAGTAAATTTTAAGATAAAAGATACAAAATTAGTTGGATTTTTAATTATTTTAATATAATTTTATTATGTTCTAAATATTTTGAGATTAAAATTAAAATTTTAAATTTTGCAATAAAAACTACTATATTTCCTAATGTTAATACTAAAAGGATTCCAACTAAGTTTTCAACAATATAATAAAAATTATTTATTCTTAAGTAGCCTAAGTTCTAAACAAACTAGGATAATATAACTAATTTTTATTAATAAATATGAAGTAAAATAATAAATTTGTCCTTGCGTCTACTTTGGTAAAGACAATCGTATATGACAGTATAATATTAATTGAATTTTTAAAATTTTAAATTTTTTATCACATGTAGTAAATCTAAAAATTTGGCTCGGCCTGAAATTAAAAAAAGAAAGGTGATACAAAACCTGATCAGATTCGGGCTTTTCTTTTAAATTTCAGCCCATCGCCATGAATAGTTTCACTACTTGCACGTCCCGCCAACTTCTAGTTTATGATTTGTCACAATTGATCAGAAGATCCCAGAGGAATAGTGCTTGAGTTGTCAGAAGATTAGAAGATTATAGTGAGTACGAAAAACATATTATTAGCAACTGTTTGAAATGGAAAGTTTGCATGTTAAAGAGTGTATTGAAGTAACCATTAGGGGAGAGAAAAATAGAGAAATAACTATGTCATAATTCAGAAACAAATAGCGAAACTGAATAAGATTAGACATTAGGAATTTTCATCCACAGTTTCTGGAGATAGTAACGCAAACATGGTGTCCAGACTAAGCAGCAGCAGCACCTTTTTGCTTCTTTGGCATACGATAGCCGCCAATGACACAAACATGGTCTCAACTCAAAGGTAGTACAACCACCACAAGAAAAAAGTAGTTTACCAACGAAAAAAGTTAATAAACTGTCGGTAATAAAATATAGCGACGTTATTCACCAACAGAAAAATACGTCAGTAAAATTGGCTGTCAGTAAATTTGCTGACATAATATCGTCTCCATCGAAAAAAAATCGACAGAAAACACTTTTCATTGGTATATTTACTGATGAATTTTTTTTTTTACCGTCGGTAAATATACAGATGGCTATGCGAATCCGTCGATGAATCTACAGTAAAAATGTAAACCTTTTCCGACAGTTTATGACAAACCATCGGTAAATATGACTCAGTATATCGACAGTGAATTAAAATTCCATTAGTGAGTTTAAGGTGAATATGTGCATTTTTTCAGACAGTAAATTACTAGTCGTCGGTAAATGTAACTCAATTTACCAACAGCAACTAAAATTTCATAGTTAAGTACTATAAATATTTTGCAACGATTTATCATAAACCGTTGGTAATGACTCTACTAGCTATTAAATTTTCTTTTTTAAAATCCTGACATTAAATTTTATTTCATAATCTTATGATTAATGCATAATTTCAACATCTATAAATTATCTTACCATCATTTTTTGATTTGTTTATATATTTAATTTGTTTAAACAGAAAATTAATTGATCATATAAAGTTAAAATTTTCTTCATTGATAATAAAAAGATTAAATTGTACATAAATTTAAACCAAATGACTACAACAATCCTATTGTCCTGGTGAACGCGGATGGTTTGAGTCTCTAGCCCTCCTCTTCAACTGCTCCATGTCATTTTGGAGCTTAGTCATGTACTCCATTGTTTGTTGCAACTAACTTGTTAATGTCTGCACTGTGCTCTCAAGCTGATGGATATGTTCCATCGTCGTCTGTCTACTTGATGCTGTTGTACTAGATGTAGAGGAGTGCGAATAACATATGTTCCCAAATGAGCCTATCCTGAGGATCCTTCGACAACTGTCCCTACCACCTACTGCATCAAAATATGCCTAGCTCTCATCAATAGCTTGTTCTCCTTGAGGCTGTCGCTAAATTGTTTCCTGTATTTGATCTTATTAGAAGGCAATGCTTATATTAGTAAGTGACAATAATTAAGAATGAATATTAAAGCATAAATTTCACATATATTCAGTTCTTTACATCAGTTATTAACGAATTCACACCGTCATGCTTCTTAGTGTGAGTATCCAAAAATAACTGACGGGATGTAGGCCTTATGCCCATAGACTTTTCCTGCATAACAATAAAATGTTCTAAGTTAAACTAGAATTTATAAAAATTTGGGCAGAGTCTCCTATATTTTTATGATATTACCCCCTGTCGAAATAAAGAAAATAACTCAACATAGCCATATATGACACTAGATACTTATACCATGATCATTATCCATAATATACATATTTTCATTTCAACATTCACACATCAATTTACATTGAAGTACAACAAAGTAAAACAATTAGAATATAAGTGTAATATTTAGATACTTACAAGTCTCTCTACATGTTAGTGGTGGGTAATTGATCTTCCCGTATGAATGAGAAGACTGTCTCCCCTTGGGCATCCACGTCTATTGGTCGAGTTGCGCCTTGAGATGAACATTGCCTCAAGTGATGTCCAATACTCCTGCCAACGATTCCATATGCTCTCAGAAATATAATGCGGTTATACACCAGCCTTGTGTATCACATCAATAAAGTGGCGATAACGTGTACGAGATCGCCTTTTCGATACTTGATATATGGCCTCGTTGAAACAAGAATCTCAGAAAATTTGTTTTGAAATAAAAAGAAAAAAATTTGATAAGTTATAATCTAATAATATTTATCTAATTAATGTATACAAATCAATTTAAAAAGAAAATTATTTGCATATTGTACCTCAAACTCTTGAAAGTAAAATGTCTTTGTGGCCTAAGAGATCTTCTTCCATATATAACCTTCAGGATCAATCCTCTCCTTAAATGTAGATGTCATATTTCGGAAATACAATCCAGACAAAATCAACCTAATATAAGAACAAATAATTTTATACCATTTGCAAAAATTTCAACATATAACTTAATTATAAACATATATAGTGTTTTATGCGATTTCACTTACAAATTATTAAGAATTCTTATATACTTTCTTCCATCAGGTTCCTCAGCTCCAGATTGGTGGTCGTCTCCTTTATCCGCTATAGGGGTAGTGGATGATGTATGAGTGGTGGATGGTGAAGCAACAGGAGCAGTAGGTGATGCTTCATTTGCAACTGTAGGCCCTGAAGGTGGAGGTGGTGATTCAGTTGCAGCTGGAAACTGTGATGGTGCACTCTCACAGTAAGTACCTCCGAGCATGCGTCTGAACCTGGGCTGCATTACATCACGTTGTCTCTTTGGTGGCATATTTCTACCTAAAATTTATTGTTTATTGAATTTTCTAGAAATATAAGAATTTGAATTTGAATCTAATATTGTACACAATATATGCAAAAGCAACTAAGGCGATTTGTTGAATATTATATTAAAGTACAAACTTTGAATTCAATAATGAGAATAATTGTTACAGTCATAGAATAATAAAATAATTAGTTTAAACCAAACAACTAGTGTATTGCAAATTCCACATCACAATGATATAAATGTTTTATTGGATTCCAAGTGACATGAGGGTCGGTAAAGGTAAATGAGTCCCCGATGGCTGGATTCTCGAGAAGGGTCTTGGCATGTTCAAATGCACCAATGGAAACAGTGAAAGTTCTTCCCTCACATGTAAGGTTTTGAACACCTTCTTGCAACAACGTTTTCGTTATTACTAAACTTGTAGATGAAACAGTAGGAAAAGGTTTACCTACAACACAATTAGTATAAAACTTACATATTGTTAGATTAGATACTCGTTAAACGAACCTATCTTGAAAACTCATACATACATGAATGTCCAGACAAGCCTGTGGAATTGTCAATTTTTCCAAAGCAACAGATTTTCCTAATCCTTTATCCACCGTTGTGACATTGCTCCCGCCTCTATCGGCATTCATGTCATCTTCGAGATTCAAGCAAGCTTAAAACAACATGTAGTATATACCATCAAATGTAAATATATATATAATACCTTCATAAAAGGAAATGAGATGTACATAATAAGAAAAGTGACGTTGTTCAGATAATACTATACACCTCGAAGTAGAAGATCGGCCATGAAAGGCAAAAGATCATTACTGAAAGAAGTGGAGATTTTTACTGCATTGTTTATTCCTTCGGCAGGAACAATTTTGTCACATTCCTGCCAACATAATGAATTATTACCATCCTGAACCAGACGCCATGTCGACATTCCTTGATTAAGAATTTGAATTAAATATTTGACACAATATATTGAAAAGTTTGAAATAATCTTCTTTATCGAATAAAATATTCAAATACAAATACAGATTAATCGCTATCATAACTTAATTATAAATTACAATCATCTTCATTTTCTAAAGAATAAGAATCAATATCTGACTCCTCTTCAGATCTCTGACCCTCATCCTCTTCTCCAGATGAAATTTCAACATATTTATTAGATGGATCATTCAAAGGTTCATTATCATCATATATGACAGATGCATTTATAAAATAAGCATCTTCCTTAAACGCTTTACTTTCAATTCTCTTTTTTCCTTTTCCATATGATTCAAAAACACCTCTAGATTTAACTTTGCAAATTGCCAACCAATCTGACTTATCTCGTCGTAAGCTGGGAAAAGGGATATAACACACCTATTTTGCTTGCATAGCCAACACGAAAGGTTCAAATTGTCTCAATCCTCTTTGGTTGTTGATTTCAACAAGATTATATCGGCAATACACTTTTGTTCTAACATTTGGAATCGGGTCAAACCAATCACACTTAAATATCATAGTTCGCTTGATTGGCAATGTAGGGTACTCAATTTTAAGTATCTCAATAATTTTACCATAGTAATCCATCAATTCTCCCTGTATAGAAACTCCACTATTTATTATTGTCATGCTATAACTATGATATTCTGTATGATATTTGTATCCATTAACGAAATACACTGGATACGATTTAACAGTTTACAGAGGTCCCTTGGCAAGATCATAAACGAACTTGTTCTTTATTGGATTTTCTAAGGCCTACATAAAAAGAAATTATAATATTAATGAGTATAATGTTATTTCAACACTTAAATCTTATAATTTAATTATGAGAATATTTGTTAGTGGAAACTTACATATCTCTCGAACCATCATGCAAAGTGTCTTCCATGAACATTTTCTAGGATTGAACCTAGGAAACTTACATATCTCTCGAAGTTAGCTGGAAATAGTACATCTGCTTCTATAGTACTAATTTTTGTTTCATTGAACGTTTTCTAGGATTGAACCTTGGTTGACCACAAAATTTGCACTATTGTAATTCCACATCATCTCCCCAATACAACATACATCCCAATTTGCAACAATTAATCTTCTCCATAGGCAAACCAAGACCCCTAATAAGTTTCTTCATATTGTAAAAAATACCAACCATTGTATGATTAGGAGGCAATGATTCATTATACCACTCAAGAATTTTATCAAAACTATGGTCCGAAATATGCCCTTCAAATTTTATGTTCAATAATCGAGCAATTAAAGACAATTGGGTAATTGTCTCACAATTTGGCCACAACTCTTGGTCTGCTGACTATAGTAAGTCAAAAAAATTGTTTTGCATGTGGGTTAGGTTCTTTTTCAAGATTTTCCATATTTTCCTCAAAAGTATTACTGTTTGCATCATAAACTATTTGCATGTACAAATTTTTAGTTCCATCCACATAATTTGTTCTTAATGGAATCCCCCTTCAAACTTATTTAAGTTGACAGACGATTCTGCTTGATGACCTCTTAAGGTGCTACAAATGTCGAGTTCTCTATGTTGTGTCCACTCAAAATAATTAGGGACAAACCCTTTTCTCAGCAAATACCCATTAACTTCATCAATAGGAAGAAAACATTTGTGTTTGCACTTTTTACATAGACATCTGATCTTTGGCCCATCCATATATGCAGGTTGAGAACATGCATAATGAATAAAAGCTTCAACTCCGGCAACAAATTCAGGATTAATGTAACCATCAGGTGTTAATTGTCTATACATCCAAGATCTATCAACATAACTCATTTTTGCAAAACTGTTAATTTAAAACAGTGAATCATGAGTTAGTATCATTCATGTTCGCCAAATATTACTTCACATCTAAGATAAGACTTGTGAATCAAGACAACAAGTTCTGGTTGTGACTCCTAAGCTCCTAGTATTTTTCACCGATAAGCCACACAGGAGCAATCATCACTGGTTATGGGTTAAAGTTTACGGGTTCAAATCTAAAAAACGAACCTATCCTGAAAATCGTACATATATGTTTGTATATATGTTAGAAGATTATTAATATTCAAAGTCCTATATTAAATATATACTAGTGCCATATATAATAAGTATTCATCAAAATATGAATACTTATTTTAATACATTGTTTTAACATATAACTAGTTTTTAAAAGATGAGTGTAAAAATTCGCAAATGAAAAGTAAAGAGAAGCTAATCACGACAAAATAAGAATCAATGAAATAACGAATTGACATATTAAGGTAATTGGAACTATAATATAAGTCAAACTCATTGTATATTAATTAAATGATAAACCAAAGTTCATGTCACAAACAAGTTTCACATCGCGCAGGCCATTTCAATTAAAAATGCAGGAAGTTCAGATGGGAAGTTCAAACTGCAAACAAATACCCAAATTAAACCAAGTTAACAAAAACGTAGTAAAAACAAAATCACTTACCTCAACTGATACACAAAAGGATCTTCTTGAAGTACGTGAAGGAAGATGATGACGACGGAGCTAGAATAAAAAATATAGAAACTGATAAAAATGTCATTTAAATGTGTGAAAATTCATTGTTAACATTGTCACACTATATAAGAAAATGAATGTCATTTGAATACCTGCTAAAGCTTCTCTTTAATCTCCCTCAAAATATAAATACTAGAAACAAATGAGTTCCTACAACCAAGAACAAATTCGTTCACAGGTTAGAAAGCGGGATATATATATAACACATCAATTGCCATAAAATATTATAATCAATCAAGGTCATTAACTATAATGAAATAATTCAACCATCAGGTGTTATCCTTAATAATTTGCATAATTATAAGTCTCCTCGACAATAAGATCATCAATTAATACTATCGGGTCTTATCTTAACTTAAAAATGGTGATGTCACATTTTACGAGGAACCTGTTGAAAATTCGGCAGAGTTTCCCCTATAAAATGGACATCCCCCTTTTAGAAGAAGGGTCAATCTTGCAATAAAAATACACTTCTATATCGATCAGTAACTACAACTCAAATTAGGTCTCTAAACTATATGTCTATTCTCAATTCTCAATTCATTCCACATTTACATAGCAAAATCTATAATAATCCAATTCACAATTCAAGGATACCAATTTGTAACCCATACACTCTCAGTTATAGTCAATACATCAAGATAATCTCAATTCTAATCAACAATAACTCAATTTAATCAATACATTCATTTATATAAGAACATAACCCTTATCTAATTTTTTCGGTACCTCGAGAATAAGATTATTTAGGTCTTAGTTGTTAGGATTTATTCATTAAGAGGTTATTCAATTTTTTTTAGCTATGAAAGAAAGATGGCAGTATAGGACCTAATCATAATTTTTAAAATTTTCAAAAAATTTTAATTAATAAAATACTTTTATCTTATTTTATCCTTAATCTTAAATATTTAAACTAATTAAATTGTTTTACCTAATAAAATTCGTAATCCTAATTTCACAATCCCCATCTCTATTTTTCTACAATTTTTCTAGACTTTATGTCTATAAAAGGTTATGTTATGGATATAAAGAAACAGAAGATTACTATATTGATTAATCAAGTACATATAGACAAAATTCATGGTCAATATTTCTTGTATTTAGAGAAACTCTTGTTTTAGGTTCTTTAATAACTTATGATCCTATCTACTTTGCTAACGGTGATCAAATCCTAAGATTTTATCACTCTCATTCCTATCTTTGTTTTTAGTTTAGCGATTTATACCATTCTTCCTTTTTGTTAACTTTGAATATGTTCTTGAATCAAGTTTCTTGATAAAGTGATCCTTATTCCTACTCATATTATTATGGAATCCCACTCATTATAATGACGATGGTCGTATCATTATAGGCCTTTTAGTATAAACCAACTATTTACATCTTTTAAAGAATCTCCTCTAATTGTGGAGCCTACTAAAACTCTACTTTTGATTTCTTTTATCATATTGTACTTAATCGACAAATTAGATGTGAACAATTATTGATTAATGTTAGTTTACTAATTCAAAAGAATATTCAAGTTTTTATCATGAAAATTATATTGCAACCTAAAGCAAATGAAATGACACAATACAAATATGTCCTATCATTTAGAAAAACATACGCTACTTATTTAATTGTTGATATTAACATAGTACATCTTTTTATTTTATTTTACAGTAAAGGTAATATTATTAAGTAATTTTGTAATTTCAATTTTATTTATGTTAAAGGATGGAACTTTGGTTCATATTATCATTTTTTTAGTTTAATATCTCAATCTATTTTTTTAATAGTTTATGTTAATTACAATAAATCACTTCATTCATTCTTTTTTCATTGAAAATATAAAGTTGATATAGAAAATCCCTTAATTGGTAGCTTAATACTTCTAACACTTAATCAAATGAAATAATGAATGATTTGCATGTGTAACAATTATTATAAATTTTATTATAACCTTGTCTTGGTAATTTAAATAAATTAAAAGTTCAATAATCACATAACCTTTTATATAACTATCATAAGCCAATAGCCCTTTCATAATAAAGATAAAACTTGTTTTGAAATTAAAAAAATTAGTCTTAAAAGAACTTTCAAAAACTTTATGTAACAATCATTGTAATTTTTATTATACCTAATCTTGGTCATTTACATAAATAACCACTTAATCATTTGATAATCTTTTACATGTATCGCATTATGTATAAAATCCTTTATATATAAATCCTTTTAATTATCAAGAGGAAAAAAATTTTAGAATCTTAAAGAAAACCTAGTAATCTCCAAACAAACTTGGGTTGAAATGACTTCAAATCAATGTTGAATATCAAAGGAGTGTATTTGTTAAACACTTGGTGTGCATTAACCGATTCATCCCTAATTTAAGACAAATTTCTAATCTTTTTCCATCATTCTCCAACAAATACACAGCTCATCATTAACAATCAGTAATTAACAACCAAAACCAAAAACAAACTCCATATTAACCAAAAAATTAAACCACGGACCTCTCATCGCACAAAGAAAAGGAGAGGATGGAGAAGAGAACATTACCTTGAGTTTAGACCGCCGCAGAAGATGATGCCGGAGACGCACGAGCTCTACGGGGACAATATAGCTCTAGACAACGGTAATGGAAGCAGACGGAGGCGGCTGATGGAGGAGGAAGATGAAACAGTAGGCGCGGGGTGGGGGGAGGGGGGGAGGGCTTCGAGCGTGGTTTAAAACATAACCAAAAAACGTTAAACCTTCAACAGGAAAACGACGTCATTAGGTTTTAAACCAAATGACATCATTTTGGTTATGTTTTAAACGTTTAAACCTTCACTGAAAAATGATGTTGTTTGGTTACCAAACGACGTCGTTTTATTGGTAAAGGTTTAAACGTTTTAAGTTCACCAAAACAACGTCGTTTGAGTGTTACCCAAATGACGTCATTTTATTAGTAAAGGTTTAAATGTTTTAAGTTCACTAAAACGACGTCATTTGGGTATTACCCAAACGACGTTACTTTATTGATAAGGTGTTAAACATTTTAAGTTCACCAAAATGACATCGTTTGGTTATGACCAAACTAACGTCGTTTTCTTAGTGTTCAAAGCCGACAACTGACAACGACTTTTACCGACAGAATTACTGACGATAATATTCGTCGGTAAATGATTTCTTGCGAATTTAGCAACAAAAATTTATACCACTGCTAAAGTAATATTTCCAAATGACATTACTGACGTATATACTATTTTCGTCAGTAATTGCCTATGGTTTCTTTACCATCGATAAATTTCCGTCGCTAATTTGTTATTTTCTTGTAGTGCTAATTTGGTTTCGTACAAGGAAGGTCTATGATAAAAGCTTTATATCTCCTTAGAAGATTAATGGAATATTATAGAGAAAGACATCATAACCTACATATGATTTTTATTGACTTAGAGAAAGCTTATGTTAGGGTACCTCAGAAAATAATGTGGAGGTGTTTATAAGTTAAAAGAGTTCATATGAACTATATATGGGTTATTATTAGAAGTTAAAAGAGTTCATATGAACTATATATGGGTTATTAAAGATATGTATGAAGGAGTTAAGACTAGAGTAAGGATGATATGAGGAGATACGAAGCATTTTTTATCGATATTAGGTTACACTAGGGCTCCTCATTGAGTCTCTTTTTGTTTATAGTAGTGATGGACAAGCTTAATAAGAATATCCAAAGAAATGTGCCTTGTGTATGTTGCTTATTGATGATATTGATTTAGTGGATTAGACAAAAGAGGGTGTCAATGTCAAGCTAGAATTGTAGAAGGATACGTTAAAGTCAAAGGGTTTTTAATTGAGTAGGATAAAGACTGAGTACTTTAGGTGTAACTTTTCGGGCTATAGGGTAACTTCCAATGTGGAGGTAAAGATTAGTTCAAAAGTTATACCACATAAAGGGTATTTTAAGTATCTAGGATCTATCATTCAAAGCAATAGAGAAGTTGATAAAGACATTATTCACCGTAACAGATCAGGGTGACTTAACTACAAAAGTGCATCAGGAGTTTTATGTGACAATAAAATACCAATCAAGCTCAAAGGTAAATTATATAGTTTAGCCATTAGGTTGGCTGTAGCACCCCATTCCCACAGGACACATACCCAACATCTATGGTGATATCCGAGTACGTACCCCATAAGAGTGGCATGCTAGAACAATCAATCAGTCAAAATTCATTCCATAAAACTTTTGTTTCTTTAAAACAAGGTTCACGTGAGCGGAAAATGACTAATC
>JANZLC010000007.1:25561975-25573489 GCA_026413385.1 Erythroxylum gracilipes | reverse complement strand
TATGTACTCCCAATTTTAATTATAATCTTATTTCAGATTAACTAACATTTTAAAGTCGAGGTGAGTTATAATTTTTTTAAGAAATTTAAACTATGAAAATTCATATAAGAAATAAGTTTTTTTTAATAAATATAAGGGTTAACTTTAAAAAAAACTTTTGTCAATTTTTCAATTATAACCTGAACTTTAAAAATTAGCAATAAAATGTCTAAACTTTTAAATTTTTTCAATTATAGCCCGAACTTCAAAAAGTAGCAATAAAATGCTCACACTTTAAAAAATTTTCAATTATAACGCAATATTAGTATTTTAAAATTTTTCAATTCTAGCCCGAACTTCAAAAAGTAGCAATAAAATGCTCATACTTTCAAAATTTTTCAATTATAACGCAATATTAGTATTTCCGTTAAATTTATTGACGTGACTTGTCACGTGTTTTAGAAACCTTAACTATTAAATACACGTCAGCCAAAATTAAAACAATAAATGAATATTAATGAAATGATGTCGTTTGATCACATAATTAAAATAATATCGTTTTTTTAAAATGACTTAAATCAGATTACACAACTTCGATGACATTAAGCTTTGATTTGAGTAATTTTTATCTTCGTTTTCAATTTATTTTCTCGACGCCCTCGCCTTTCGATCTTCAAATGATGCAGCCCTAACGCCCTTACACTAAGGAGATCAGGGGAATGAACTAAAAATAAAGAGCTTATTAATACAGTAAGCTTAATGCGAGAGTAGTTTGCAGCGTCAGAAAAACAAACAGAAAAGAAATGGTTGAGGGTATCGGGAGAACAACAGATAACGTTGAGCTAGAATTGAAGATAATGATTAAAAATTAATTGATTTTATTGATTCAATTGTAAAAATTTTGAATTGACTATTTTTTGTTTAGTATATTTTAATAATTATTGTTATTAAAAATTTATTGATTGTTGTAAATTAATTATTTTTACAAATCAAAATATATAATTTAATATTTATTAAACACTCTTTTTTAATTAAATCTTATTTTATTTGATTGATAAAAATAATATTCTTCTTTAATCTTATTTTAAATTCTTTAATTTTATTAAAATTTTATTATATATATCAATTTTACAAAAATTTAATACTAATTAAATTTTTTAAATCTTAAATTTATTTTAATTTTTAAATTATTAAATTAAGGTAAAGTTCGTTGACTGCTTGAGCATTGTAATAATGTAAAATTATTTTTATTAATTTTAATATGATTAATTAAAATAATTTTATTTTTGTTAAATTTAAATTTAAATTATTAATTTAATGTAAATATTAGATTTGATTATTTAAACTTGAATTTAATAAATTTAATATATTAACTACAAATTTAGATCAGAATCGATTATAAATCAACGAGGTATAATTTGATAGAATTCGAATTTAAGTTTGAACTAGATATTTTTTTTAATTCAGCTAATTATATATAATTGAATTAATCCAATACGAAGTTAATGTGTCAAAAAATATTTGATCCAATTTAAATTTAAATTTAGTTGGACTTGAATTTAGCTCTTTAAGATGTTTTTGTCCAATCCGATCTGACCTAGTTACAACATTTTTAATACTGCATTAACTTGTCGTGAGTAGAAGCCTTTGCCTTTATTCCTGAAGTTGTGACATGATATAAATGTGCCACCACACAATTATTATTTGGGAAGAACTCAACACCTTAACGAAACGCTTCTAGCAAGATAACAGAGAAATTGGTTGCCCTCGCACCATTATTAAGACAATGCCTTCGACACATCTTAAGGATTCAATGTATTGGATGCACACTAGTTCCTAGAAGAATGTCCCTGCTTTTTTGCAATTGAACTGTCACGTTGCTGATATTCATCCGCTCTTCCGGTATTTGCCAATCCAATCTCTAGATTATTTTTATTGATAATTTTTAATAAATATCATATAAGAAATTAAAATAATTTATTTTATTTTATTTTATTTTTAAATTTTATATAATATGTAATTATTTTTTTATAATTCAATATGTAATTATTATTAATGATAAAAATATAACAACACATTAACAATTATACAAATTTTCATTTTTATTTGAAGTAAAATTATTTACAATTGGAAGTCAACGTCAATTGCTCTTGCTTTTTTATTGATTGTGATCCATAGCTTTTAATTTTTTTTTATCTCTTTTACTTTTATCAATAAAAAAGTAAAAGCAGTCGACCTTGACTTCAAGAATTTTACTGTTGTGAAATAATTGAACTTCACAATCAATGAAAAAAATAAAGGAATCAAAATAAAAATAAAAAGTAAAAGTAAAATCAGTAAAAAAGTAAAAGCAATCGACTTGACTTCAAGAATTCTTTGTCTGTGAAGTAATTAAACTTAGTCGTTGGTACTTAATAGACGACATTTGTGGAAATCCTACGCAGCAAGTTAAAGCAAACAGAACGGACCACGTGAGCTCTAACACTTTACCATATGCTAATAAAAATTACTTAATTTAAAATTTTGGAAATTTTTAAATTAATTTTTGTTTATAAATTAGAATAGACTAATTAATTTTTATTCAATACTCCATTTTAATTAATTTAATTGACATATTCTTCTCTCATTTTATTTCAGATTTTTTAATTTTATCAAATCTTTACTATATGCTAAATTTATCACTATTTAATTTTAATTAAAATCTTAAATCTTAAATCTTAAATTTTAATTAATATTTTAAATAATTTATAAAATTGCATTGGTTCATGATACGTGCAGGAAGGTTACAAGGTCCAGAAGGTCAATGCGATACATGCCTTTATTACTAAAAGTTGGTTTCTGCGTCAATGATAATGAGTTAAGAATATTGAATGTCAAGTGTACCCAAGAAACTTATATTAGAAAGATACGAAAGTAGTGAAAAATATATAAATAGAAATGATCTATAAATTTAATATCTTAAAATTTTATGTTGAAGTGTGGTGTTAAAGTCTATCAATATATTTCCTCACTAGATTCACGATGAATATCTCCTATAAAAGTGGACTATGTATCCAACAATGATTTCATTAAGGTTCTCTAGTCTTTTCATGTATCACATGTTGGGAATAGAGGAGACCTTCAAAGTGACCATTTTCTTTGTTTCTCCTAGTCCCAATTGAAATGCATACACCATATGACTATGTTACATTTCAATTTTTATAGTAGCTTTTCTTGTTGATGCCTAGTACATCCTCTGCTTCTGTTCAAATTCTGGTTTTCCTAGTTTAAGGGATAGTCTAATATGAATATGTTATGTTGAGATCTTGATTATATTTCCTAATGGCTGGTTTAAAGATCATAATTCTTAATCGTGCGAGTTGGTTTAAATTAAAGCTTAGCTCATATTTTTATTTTAAAATATATTTAACATAATGAATTCTTTATTAAAATAAAATAAATTAATATAATTGTTTTGAAATAAAATAATTTTTAAAATTTTTATTTAATTACATGTATGAATAACAAATTTTATATAACAACACTTTCAAAATTAATGTGACAAATCTAGTTTAGAATTCATATTTAGATTAGCTATTTTTTTTTTCAAATGCTACTAAATATATAAAATTATAACCTCGTTTAGTTGTTAGCTGATCAACTAAAAAATAGTTGATTTATCCAAATTAGCTGGTTAACTTTGTAAAAAAATTGTTTGAGTTTTTTTGGTTATGACCTGGTTGAGTTGGTTGATTCAACCTAACGAGCTGATTTTGAAAAAGCTCCTCTACGAGGAACGTTTTAACATAATCAGCTGATAGTTTTTATTTTAATGTCGATTTTGCCCTCTTTACACTTTACTTTTTTTTGACCGTCTCATTGTTATTATTATTCAATTCCTTATTTTCATTAATTTTATTATTCTTATTCTTATTAATTATTAATTATATTAATTTTCTATTTATTATTATTATTAAAAATTCCTTATTATTATTAATTATATTTATATATTGTAATTATTATCAAATTCCTTATTATTATTAACAATCTTATTATTATTAACAATTTTCTACTTACCGTTAAAAATTATTATTATTATTATTATTATTTATTATATTTATTATTATTAAATTCCTTCTTGTTATTAATTATTATTATTATTATTATTATTATTATTATTATTATTAATTTTCTTCTTAAAGGTGGGTATTGCAAGTCAACTCGTGCAATAAAATTTGGTGGAGAGGAAGGACAATGAGTGAGGAGCTTGTGGTTCAAATTTCAAGTCAATTAGAGGTCCGAAGAAGGAGTTATGGTTAAAAAAGTGGAGAGTATTGAAAGCTGTCAAACAGCAGTACACTTTCTCTATCACGATCATGCAACTTCCCGATGATTCCTCTCTGTCAAGCACGATGGTGCCATTACCTGATGATATCTTATTCATTTCTCAAAACAGATTTTTGGGTCATATTTGCATGGCCATTTTGACAAAAAAATGAGGTATTTAGGCAATATGTTCTTCTAAACAATTGTTCCATTATGTCTTAAGTTTCTAATAATTCCAATTTTATGTAGTTTGGTTTAGTATTCTGCAAGTTATACTCAAAATACTACAAGATATTCTCAAACCGCGACAACACACTGTACTCAACTTCAAGTCAAAATTTGAAACTTTTAAAGATAGAATTCAAATTCGATTTCTTCATAAAAAATATAGCCATATGTCTCTAGTTTAATCTAATTATCTAATTGGATGTCTACAAATCAAGATATGGCTAAAATATAAATGTATGTCCAACAGAAATGTTACAGCTAACATACTCCAGAAATTCTTCTTTCACTTTTCTAAATTTCAACTCCTATATGTTACATTCAAACCATCTTATGCATGTTACATACTTTTATTCTTATTAATATTAATTTTATTTATTTATTTATTTATTATTATTATTATTATTATTATTATTATTATTATTATTATTATTATTATTATTATTACTACTACTGCTGCTGCTGCTGCTGCTCCTCCTACTGCTACTACTATATTTCTCTGTACTAATCAAGTTAAAGTTAATTTTCTAATATATTAACTTATTAGTTATTAATCAAGTTGAAATTTGGAGTACTGATGTTTGTAGAAGGCAAAACAATAATAAAAGATAACAGTTTGAGTAATTTATAATTACTTTTGAGAACAATCGTCTTTTTATTCCTTTATTTATTAGTTATTAGAGCAAAATGTTTCTAACAGGAGCATTTTTAAAAATAGCGAATTGGGTTCAATCCGCTAACTCAATCAGTTAATTATTAAATATGATTATCAGCAGTTTAACATAATCAAACTGTCAAATACCTGTTAATCCACCAAAAATAATTGATCAGTTATTTATTAAACATGACCTTAGTCGATCATTTTCTTAAATTAATCAAATTTATAAACTAAAATAAACCGATTATTTTTATTTAACAATCGCCTTTTTATTTAAATTTTAAATTTTTTGATGAGTAAAAATAACTTTTTTAATTATTTTTAAATTTTATTTAATATTTAATTTATTTTATAACAGTTAATACGAGTTTAAAACTTGAATCAAGTCGATAAACAAAATTTCGAGTCAGTCAAATTGGTTAATTTCAAATTGGATTTGGCTACAAAGATCAATTTGAATCGATGGATTAAAATATTAGAAGATGTCATTTTAATTAAAACTTAGTCAAATTGGATCTGAATTGGGAAAGAAACTTTTGGATACAATATCTATATATATATATATTTTGAATGGGGATACAATATCTATATATATTCTTTTAGGACGTGCAATAAATAAATCTTTGATTGCAAAACAACTCCTACCTACCTGACAACTTTGGACCATATGATGTGTTGGGTTCGGCTTTAAGCACACAAAGGCCAGCCCATACATACGAACTTGGCACGTATCAAGCCTAAAAAATATATTCTATATATAACTTTAATGTGGGCTCAAACATAAAATTTCATAATAACATAGATCAGATTCATATAGTGTATAAACTTTTTCCCACCACTTAATCAATGCTTTCATTAATTAATTATTGAATTAAAAGAATAGAAAATTATAAAATAAAAAAAGGAGGGAAGAAACATTGTCTTAATATTAATTATATCAAAAAATTTAATTAGTAATTGATTCAGGCCCGACCTTGAGCAAGAGGAGGAAGGTCACCTGTCTAGGGCTCACTCATCATCATCATCATCATCATTACATCCAGTCTGAAGTTTCGCAGTAAAGTGAAGTCTGATAGTACACAACCTTACCTCTATATAGTATAAAGGCTGTTTTTTATAAACCTACATGTAAATATGACAAGAAAATAGTAATATAGATTAACATAATAAATAAGTAAGAAAAATAAATCACAAATAACAATAATACTAAGAAAAATACATAATACAAATAATAAAGATACAAATACAAAATTATAATAACAAAATAATAATTATAAAGATGAAACTGGAACTAGTAAGAAACTCAATACAAAGATAATAATAAGAATAATAATAATAATAATTGCGAAGAATAATAATAATAATAATTGCGAAGAACGCTTCTGCGGTATGCAAGTAACAACAAAATCTGAACCCGCTCAAAAGTACTTGGTCTAAAAGGGACTGGTAAGATTTGATAATAAAGGAGAAGGTTATTTAAAAGTTTGAATATTAAGAAATGTCGGGTTGGTAAACGGGACTCACAACAGACTTGTCAGGATGCCCAAGGCAGTAAACTTTTGAGCAAACGTGTAATGTTTTGGAGAGTTTACGTTTATCTATTGCAATGCAATAATTACGCATCATCATCTCCAACAAGCACAAAATAAGGCAAAATATGACCTACTCTAAACCCTTATAAAAAGTAAAATGAGACAAAATAAGAATAAAACATTTATAAAGAACAAATTGAGGCAAATCTTCTTACTTTTTTTCCTTTACATATTTTTTCATTTGATTTTTTGGTTGTTTTCTTAATCCTAATATTCAGAATTATTGCAGTTCATTAGAATTTTTAATAATAAAAATATAATTTTAAATTATACACATACGTGAGTTTGTGTCTATATATATATATATGTGATTTATCAAGTTCTTTTTTTATTTGACCTAATACTTATTAAATGTTAGGAACGATGCTGAATTGATAAAATAATTTATTTTGTTGTAAAAAGAAAATGGACAGATAAGTATATGATCTTTTCCAAGACTAGCTTTATAGTGTAGAAATTGTGTGACAATGAGAAAGAGAGAGACAAGGTAGAACCAATCAATCATTGTAAAAAACTCATAAGCTTTTTATATGCTACGTGTGCTAAAAGGCACCAGATCAAAAGGTGAAGTTGAGAGCAATAATAAAAAGACACCAAGAAAAGGCTAAAAAGTTGAGTTCAAGAAGGAAAGACCCCTTTCAAGGTGAGGTAGAATAGAAAGGAATCCAGAAAAAAAAAAGATATGATGCTAAAAAAAAAGTGAATTAAAGCTTTCTCCATTTCATCAAAGTTTTTTGTAAAATTTTTTTAATGAATCTTCATTTCGGAGTATCGGTAAATACTTCTATTACAGAAAAGGATTGGGATAAGAAACAATTAGTTTTTTTGTCTCAATTTAACATAATATTTTTACAGTTAATATTTTTATGATATTTATGTAGTTCATTGCCAGATATTATTTTGTAAAATAAATATTTTAAGTTTTAAATATTCAAATTTTATATTAAAAATACTAGTTTATATTATGTTAAATTTGTATTAATAAAATTCATTATAAATGTAAGATTGTAATAGTTGGTTAGAGAGATATAGAAAAAGAAGAGAGATGAGATGAGGGCAAAGGCCAACCGGCGAAGTCATTGTCTTACACACGAGGGTTGTGCGCGAAAACCATCCAGTAAACAAGTGGGCAAAGCACACATGCGCACGAAAAAGTAAAGAAGGAAGTGATTACAAGAGAAATAGAAAAAGAAAGATCATATAATAATCAAATTTAAATTATCCCAACTTTTTATGATATTTTTAATTTAGTTTTCAAATTTTTATAATTTTTAATTAAGTAACTAATCTTTCAAAACTTTAACTTTTTTTGTGTTTGTGATATATATATATATATGTGTGTGTGTGTGTGAACTAGAAAACACTGATAAATTTTGTTTCTCTAGCTCGATTGAACCATTGCCACCATTTTTCCATATGAACATTTATATGTTAAGAATAACAAACATTTTGTTATTCAAATTATTAAAATAAATAATCTTTTAAATTGAATTGTTTCAAGATATTAAATATTAATCTCTCAATTTAAAAAATTAAAAGCTTAAACTCTAAATTAAAAAATTAACAATTTCAATTTGGTTATCCCAATAATATAATAATATAACCCTTTTAATCTTTTGTATGTGGGCACATCAAAAATTGCCAAAGGGCATTGCAAATATGAAATATTAAGTGACAAGGACATTTATTGAAACCACGTTAAATCATTTGTTCTAGTTATTATGTTTCAACCATGTTCTATTAAATCACATCCATATATTTATGTAGAGTCTACATAAATGTGTGGTTAAGATTTAATAGAATATGATAGGAATGCCATTATCGAAACAGAAGATCTAATCCTATTTAAGAGTAGTTGAATGTGGCTTTCTAATGCTTTATCTCTAGTCTTTTGTGTGTAATGGACCATCCTTAAATTTGGGATTTTTAGTTACAACATCGCTCCTTTCTATTGAAAAGGATAATGAATTATCCTTCCATTCCGTTGAATAATTGTCTCAACCTCATCGTTGACTTAAGTCATATCTACTTATTTAATTCAATTCCATAAATAAAATATTAATAGTTAGATTTATTAATTTTAAATTTTCAACTTTAAATTGTCATTCGAGGGTTTTTTTAATTTTAATATTAAATTATCAAATAATTAAATTTAAATAAATAAATTATAAATTATTATATGCACTCAATGATATAATTAATAGGCATTAAATAATAACTAATTGTAAATTTTACAATTATAAAAATTTTGCGACAATATAAGAAATTAACATTTAGTATACACCATAAGCTTTTTCTCGATTTTAATCTTATAGGATTCGAGCGATCGGGGGACCATTACGGCTCTATCAAATAACACTTTTATTAGTTATTTGACATTTTAGCAATTGACATTGGGGTATCGGAAATATTTTGATTAAACTTGTAAAATAATTTTAAATATTTTATTTGAAATATATAATATATTTTAAATTTATTTGGTACACACATCAAAAAAGGTATTAAATGATTCTCTTTGCTAAAAAAGGTGTATTTACAATTGTCCGGTGTATGGAATGATAAGGGAATCTAATTATGGAGTATAAAGCATAGAAGCATGAAGACGAAGACAACAAGCCAACGGTCAACGGTCAACGGTTTTAACGGTTATGATGGTGCGATCAATCAGGGATTGATTATTGAGTGGCTTAAGCAACAGCACATGGGAGGCTCAGTAGCACCAAATGAGCTCACGAGTCTCTCGCGGGTTAGTTAAAAAAGGCTTCAGATTCAATGTACCAAAAATTAAAAAACATATTAATAATATATAATATATATATATATAATAAGAAAATGAAATCACGAGAATCTCCACCCCATTCCGGCCGTCTTTGGCCCGTTGGATTTGGTTCCAATCCATAACTGCATGGCATTCCCTCGTAATTTGTCATTCATATCGGTGGCAATTGTGCACATTAACAGCAAAAAATAAAAATAAAAATGTAAAGTGTATAACATATCCAATATTTCTCGGTACGAGGAGGGTCGTAATATATACATAACCTTCCTTTTTATATTTTTATAACGTGATTTTTTCTATGATTTAAACTTATGACCTTCTAATTATCTTTTCGCAGTTTGTGTTAAAATATTTTTTTGGTTGACAATTATCCAATTTATTCACAATAAGACACGAATGTCACAATGTGCCTACAAATAGAACAATAATAGACTTATATCTCTTGTTTTAATTGTTTAAAAATTAACAATATTGTTAAAATTTCAATGAATTAAATAAAATTATAATATTAGAAATATAAAATAATAAAATTTTATTAAATTATTTGTTAATAATTTAAAATTTCATTATTAAAATTAAAACCATAACAATGATACGGAGTAATACCTTTTGTTTTACTCATTTAAAAATATTTTTATTTTAAAAATTACTTAAACTATATGATAATATTTAAAATACAAAATATTGAACTTTTTTATTAAAATTTGTTATTAAAATATAATAATAATAATAATAATAATAATAATAACAACAATTAATTACATTAAAATATATGCTAAAATAACTCAATTTTCTTTTATCAAATTATTCTAATAAATTCAGTAAATTCAAATCACACAATTATATAAATTTTTCATAACAATTTTGATTAAAATAATTAAAAATTTAACATTATAAAATGATTTTATCAATTTAAATTACTTTAAAAATATGTTGAACAAATAAGATCCACTAATTTTACCCAAAAAAATAGAAAATTGGAGTTACCCTTATATATATATATATATATGATTAATAATTAATTTATAGACATTAGTTTTAATTAATTGATTACGAAAGGGGAGAAGAGCGAGTCCTTAAAATTTTCCCTTTTGATATTATAAAATAAATTTTAATAAAATAACATAGCTACATTAGTTTAAATTACTTTCAAAATATATTTTAATTTTACCAAAAAATAGAAAAATAGAATTTTTAAGAATAAGAACCCTAACCCTAACCCTTATATATATATATATATGTGATTTAAGTAATTGATTACGTGAAAAGAGAGGGGTAGGTCCTTAAGTTATGATTGCACCAATAATTAATCCAACACTCCAAACTCCCAAAAAAAAAATCTATTAAAAAAAACAAATCACCAATCAGGAGGGGCCTGTCGGTCCCACTCACCCCGGTTGCTGACGTGGCAATAATTAAACTTCGAAACGGAGGATGAGGACCTGGTAGTAACGGAAACTGAAACAGAAAAAAGAAAAGAAAAGAAAAGTTTTCACACTCTCTCTCTCACGATCTGTTATAAAAATTCAAGTCACGGTTTTTGACCTCTCTCCTCTGTCTCTGCTCTGCTCTGGATCGCAGTCCTAAGTTCCTGAGCTCTGAATCGAATATGAGAAGCGTAAACAACACCGTCGAGACCATAAACGCCGCTGCCTCCGCCATCGTCTCAGCCGAGGCTCGCGTCCAGCCACCAACTGTTCCGGTAAATATGTTTTGTTTGTTTGTTTGTGTTATGTATGCATATCCATGTTGAACATCATTGAATCCTTTTTTTCTTTTTATGGATCCTGAGTTTGGCTTTTTTAGTCTTATCGCTTTCATAGATGAGAAATTGTGTTGATGTGATCTTTGTTCGCCTGCTATGAAATTTTGGTAGGTGGGGAACTAGGATCATGCGTGCTTTTAATCTGTTTCTTCTATGCTCAACTTCGTCTAAACTAGTCTTAATTTTGATTGGTGAAGAAGATGGTAAAAGG
>JANZLC010000007.1:25512841-25561917 GCA_026413385.1 Erythroxylum gracilipes | reverse complement strand
CCAGAACAAGGATATGATGAAGTTGGTTGATGATTGATGACATTACTTAGTAAGGCACCACTTTGAATCTGCGTATTGTCCTGGTAAAAGCGGTGGTATTTTTCATATACACCAATCATGTAGCTTTTTACCTGTGGATTTATGATATCTCTTGAGAAGACACCACTTCGAATCTCTGGATTTAGAGCTCTTTCCATGAAAAAGCTGTGATATCTTGCATTATAAATCCAACACGTAATTGGCTTTGTGTTCCTAGATGTCGAGACTGCTCTTGCCAAAATTTTTCAAGAACAAGTGAAATTTAATAATTCTGGAATCGTTGACTCGGATGCATGACTGAGTTTATTCCATGGGATTCAAGGTGTGGGAATTTCAATGCTTCCACTTTATGGTCGACAATTGAGAAAACTAGTCATTTTTGGCTAGATTAATCTCTCCTACAGAGTTGATATTTTCCAATTTGCATGAATTTTTGACGAGGAGAGACAATGCTAGGTTTGGTCCTTTCCAAATGAGTTGTTCATACTCTTCTTACTGTCCTGCTTTATTTGAATGCAGAAAAGAAGGTGGGGAGGTTGCTGGAGTCTTTACTGGTGTTTTGGAACTCATAAAACTAACAAACGAATTGGTCATGCTGTCCTCGTTCCTGAACCAGAAGTAACCGGAGTTACAGTCCCTTCTGTTGAAAATCAAACCCGTTCAACTGCTGTTGTCCTCCCCTTTATTGCCCCTCCCTCTTCACCTGCTTCATTTCTCCAATCTGATCCACCATCTGCCACTCAATCACCTGCAGGGTTGCTGTCTCTGACTTCCCTTTCTGTGAATGCTTACTCACCAGGT
Organism: Erythroxylum gracilipes; assembly: GCA_026413385.1. Taxonomy (NCBI): domain Eukaryota; kingdom Viridiplantae; phylum Streptophyta; class Magnoliopsida; order Malpighiales; family Erythroxylaceae; genus Erythroxylum; species Erythroxylum gracilipes. The sequence goes on along the minus strand of JANZLC010000007.1, from coordinate 25,561,077 downwards.
GGAACTGCCTCAATTTTCACCATAGGCCCTTATGCACATGAAACGCAACTAGTCACACCACCGGTGTTTTCTGCGTTAACCACTGAACCTTCAACTGCTTCTTTCACTCCACCTCCTGAATCTGTTCAATTGACTACTCCATCATCTCCTGAAGTGCCATTTGCGCAACTCCTGACATCTTCTTTGGAGCGTGCTCGAAGGAACAGCGGAACCATTCAAAAGTTTGGCTTGTCCCACTATGAATTCCAGTCTTATCAGTTCTACCCAGGAAGCCCAGGTGGTCAGCTCATTTCACCAGGTTCAGTGGTCTCAAATTCTGGCACCTCTTCTCCTTTCCCTGATCGACATCCAATTCCTGAATTCCGAATGGGTGAAGCTCCCAAGTTCATACGTTTTGAACATTTCACAACTCATAAATGGAGTTCTAGATTGGGTTCTGGATCATTGACACCAGATGGTGTTGCTTTAGGCTCAAGGCTTGGTTCTGGTTCCATGACTCCGGAGGGTGTCGGACTAGGTTCAAGGCTTGGTTCTGGATGCATGACTCCTGATGCTGTAGGGTTACGTTCAAGGCTGGGATCAGGATCTGTGACACCAGATGGTGGGGGGCCCTTAAAAAACCGTAATTCTGAGGTTGTAGGTCTTGCCAATTCCGAAAATGAACCTAAACTTGATGATTTGGTCGTTGATCATAGAGTGTCATTTGAGTTGAGTGGTGAAGAAGTTGCACGTTGTCTTGAGAACAAGTCAGCGGCATCTAGCAGATCTTTTTCTGAATTCTCCCAGAATTTTGTAACAGAAGACCAAATAGAAAGTGGCAGCGTAAGCAGAAGCGGTGCAAATTGTTTACATATTGATGAAACTTCCACCGAGGTATTGCAGAGACCTTCAGAAATGGAGGAAGATCACTGCAATGGAAAGCATCGATCTATTACTCTTGGATCATTCAAAGAGTTCAACTTCGATAATTCCAAAGGAGAAATCCCTGACAAGCCTAATGTTGCATCCGAGTGGTGGGCCAATGAAGCTATTGCTGGCAAGGAAGCTAGACCAGCGAGCAAGTGGACCTTTTTCCCAATGTTACAGCCAGAAGTGAGCTAACATTGAAAAGAAACAGATTGATGGTCTCCACATTACTGGCCCATCAGATACAAGTCTGAAGGCAATACAGTTTCAAGACAGAATCCTTAAATTCTGTGATCAAATGACTGATGGAGGATAGGTTGAACAGATCAAAGGGAATATTCATCTCTTTTGAACCATAAAGAGAGTGCAGAGAATACAGCATGTAGGTATCATTAGGATTCCGCTTCAACAGAGCATTTTTTCCCTTCTTTTTCCCCGTAATGTTATACAACAATAGCATTTGCATATAGATGTTGCTTATCTAGATTATTTTTTGTCAGCTCGTGTAATATAAAGAATTTATGTCCAAGGGCTTGCTAGTTGCTGCGTCTGTGACTTGTATTCCCGCAGTTGTTCTGCACGAAACACATTTTGGTCCGTTCGACCCGTAATCGCTATTTTTCGAGTGCATACTAGATCGAATTCTGAATTCTGAACTCTGAATCTACTACTCTTGCGAATGCATTTAGTAGAGTTCTGGATTTGTAGGGATAGTGAACGATATTGTGCATGCAATTTATGGCTAATCTCATGCCAGCTACTGTTATGCTGGCTAAGGATAAGCCAAATAATGTTGTTAGGTAACAGCCAAGGCTCACGTCTATGTCCTGCCCAACTTTCTCAACAAATAGGCCGACAGAAAAGAAAGAAACAGCCTGTGAACTTTGACAAACAAAACTACTTTATGGTTCACAAACTTAAAGATTTCTTTTTTCTTGATCTTTAGAAGAATCCGATTCGAAATTCAGTCTGAACCCAGTTCAAACTATACTTGTATGTATAATTTTATGTCAGATTTAAACCGAAAAAGTTTAAAACTCGGTTGGTCAATATGACCATTGTCACTTCTAGATTGAGGTGTCTCATCCTAGTTATGATAAAAATATATTCATAAACCAGTTGTCAGCAATAGGGAATTGTGATCAGGATCTATATGTTTCTTACCTGTTCCAAGTCTTTTTATATTTTACCATGTGGGACTACAAGTATATAGTGCAGATCAACCTGAGCTAAGCGACAATGACATATACTGTTCAACTCGAAGCACGTGTTCGTTTTGTACCCATGCAGTGTTTGTATCCATGCCTCTGATCGAGTTTCTTGGATCCTTTCGCTTTTGCTGCTTGAGGAACTGAGAAAATACTTTGATTGATTAATCAACCCCTTTAAATAATTTGGTTTATTTTACATCGTTTGATGCTCTAAAGGGCCGCCTCCCCGATTTGTCAGGGTGAAGAGGTTATCATGTGATGCTCTTGGTCCACTTAAATTTGGTTTAAATATGTTAACTATGTTTCAGTTTCATCGTTACTGCCCTTCAAGAGTTCTATGAAATGAACAAGCTTAAACTCATTTAATGGCGAGATAAATCTGGCAGAGTTTCGATTTACAAGTCTAGAATCTGGACATGATCAACCATGGCAGATGAGGTACCAACTACTATCTATTGGATACATTAAAGAGCTCTGTCAGATACGTTAAAACACACCGTTTGATGGGTAAAAGTAAAGACGAAACCTTGCTTTCACGGGGGTTGACAAAATAAGGTAAAGACAATTGCTGGTGATGGAAAACCTAACACGTGGGCACTACATTTCAGGAACATGTGTCTCTCAGATCGTAACGAGGAAGGCTGTATCGTCTAACAAGTCAAGCATGTCAATCTCAATCCCACCTAATAGATCGAAAACGTCATCCAATCCTGAACTTAGCACGGTTTGCTTTTGTCGCAAGTCGCTAGAAGTCAACCCTTTTTTGGGCGTGTGTCAGTTGATGAGTTGCACGTATATTGGAATCTGCCCGGTGATCATACCAAAGATTGCTGCGGAGAACCTCCTTTCGCAGGTGAGAACATGTTAGGAAGAGTACTTGAATTTGGCTCGATGTAGTAATGTTTGTCTTTGAGATTTAGACTGAAAGCAAGTTGGAGCAACCATAAAACGAGACTGTATCAGCTACCTCTGAATTTGATCAAGTGAACAGATATGGCCATTGCTTCTGCTGTGAAAGTAGTTCTGGGATTAATTGCATTCGGGATCTTCTGGGTGCTTGCTGTTTTCCCTTCTGTCCCTTTTCTGCCAATAGGAAGGACTGCAGGGTCCCTCCTTGGAGCTATGCTTATGGTAGTATTCCGAGTGGAAACTCCAGATGAAGCATATGCTGCAATTGATCTCTCAATCCTTGGGCTTCTCTTTGGGACTATGGTTGTTAGTATTTATCTTGAGAGAGCAGACATGTTCAGATACTTGGGTAATTTGCTGGCATGGAAGAGCCAAGGAGCAAAGGACTTACTATGTAGAATTTGTCTCATTTCTGCAATTTCAAGTGCCTTATTCACCAACGACACCTCTTGTGTGATTTTGACTGAGTTTGTTTTGAAAATTGCAAGGCAGCATAATCTTCCCCCTCATCCATTTCTGCTTGCTCTTGCTTCAAGTTCAAACATTGGTTCTTCAGCTACTCCAATTGGCAACCCTCAGAATCTGGTCATAGCTATCAATAGTAAGATATCTTTTGGAGCTTTTGTCACTGGAATTCTCCCATCAATGCTTGTGGGAGTTGTTGTGAATATTATATATCTTATGTGCATGTACTGGAAGTTGTTATCTTCTACTCAGAAGGATGAAGAAGATGCAACTGCAGAAGTTGTTTCAGATGAGGATGTGCATTCTCATAGGTTTTCACCTGCTACTTTGGAACGTTTTTCAAACTCAAATTCTCAAGAGGGAAGCTCTGCATTGGAAACTACCACCATGAATGGCTCCCCCAGCGCAATAAGCCACCCTGAGACTCTGAGGAACCGTGTAACTTCAACTGAGAATGAAATCAACAATGTCCCTAGCAGTTCAGCAGATTCTTCCAAAGAGATTGATGGTTCTCTGAGAAGGGAAGAAACTGTTTCTTCAAAGAGGGAGAGCTCAGTGGAAAGAGTAAGAGATATTTCTTCTGTTGAGATATCAGAGTTCATTGAAGACTCAAGCTCCAAGTGGAAAAGAAGGTTGTTGAAATTATGTATTTATCTCGTCACAGTTGGCATGCTTGTTGCTTTGCTTGCTGGTCTAAACATGTCCTGGACTGCCATAACTGCTGCAATTGTTCTTGTGGTTCTTGACTTCGAGGATGCTAGACCAAGCCTTAACAAGGTAAAATCTATAACCACCAGGTTCTTTTCCCCTCCATTGCAGAAACATTCAAAAGAAAAATCTAATTTCTTTCGCAAAAATCCTTTTCATATCTCCCTTTTTGCCTCAGGTCTCCTACTCACTGTTGATATTCTTTTGCGGAATGTTCATCACGGTCAACGGCTTTAACAAAACCGGAGTTCCAAGCTCTATGTGGGACAAGTTGGAGCCTTATGCACATGTAAACCATGCTGCTGGAACGGCATTACTTGCTGTTGTCATACTCCTCCTGTCAAATTTGGCCTCCAATGTACCAACTGGTATGCTAATATTTCAAGTTCATAACTCTTGATAGTTCAAGCCCTGTTCACTACAATATGATAACTACTAACATAATGTACACGATCATGAACTACTGACACAAACATTCCTACTATGAATTGCAACTTTCTGGTGGCTCAACTCATTCAAACTGCCTGTTCTTTCTGTTCCTAATTTCTTAGTTCTGTTGCTCGGATCTCGGGTTGCGGCATCGGCAGCGGCTATATCCGCGGCAGAGGAGAAGAAGGCCTGGTTGATTTTAGCTTGGGTGAGCACAGTAGCTGGGAACCTATCCCTCCTGGGATCAGCTGCCAACTTGATAGTATGTGAGCAAGCAAGAAGTGCAAGATATTTTGGATACAATCTGTCTTTTTGGAAGCATCTTAAATTTGGACTTCCCTCTACTCTTCTGGTTACTGCTGTTGGCTTAACACTCATAAGATGATGATAATCCTATCATCATAATATATGTAATTATAGTGACGATTGAAATCGATTTAGTCCAAACCAGTTCGATCGTTGTAATTATGATTGAGTCTGAGTGTCTGTGACTTAGTCAGATTGGGCTGGACTAATAAAAATCGATCTTTGTGTTGTGACTGTTTTATTTCCAAGTAGCTCACCTTCGTTAAGTCCAGACCATTCAAGATATACGAACCCAACCCACAGTTGCTAACTGTTACCATCTTACCGTAGGAAAAAAAACATAGTTAAGTTATGTCCAGGTGAGAGTTTATTAATAGAGTAAAATGGAAGGTAATATTATTCAATCGTTTGATAAGAAAGTTTATAATTGAATAGAATAAATTAAGATAGAAGAGGAGAGTTTCATATTACTTCTTATTTTATCGAAACAATAAAAATAATAAAATTGAAGATTTTGGATGAAATTTAAAATAATAAATAACTTTACACTGTATTATATTATAAATTATTATTCTAAACAACATTTCATTATATTACATTACAAACCCTTTCATCCTTTTCAAATAATAATTTTCTAATATTACATCTATTTATATTTTATTTCATTATAAATCATTTAATTAAAAACCTTACATCCAACCAAACATATCCTTAAAATCTACCACACTAGCTCAAATTCTGGAACCCATTTCCCAAAAGGACATCACTCATAATATAGTTCTCCCAAGTTAGGATAACATTTGGGTCCGATCCAGAAGATCAACGGCTAGGCTCAGGTTAACAGGGTCTGATCACAGGTTAAATAGGCCCAAGCTCAATTGTCCCGACTCCAGGTCCAACAATTATAAAAAATGACTTCGTCTTTCAGAAAATGATATTATTTTTATTTTTAATTTGAAAAATAAAATCAAATCAAGAACCGTCTTTGTCTTGGTAATGCCAAGTCGACAACAAACATGATAAGAAAGTCAAGTGGGGCTATAGCACGTGCGAGGATGGTGGTGGGGTCCACATCTCGTGGACCCCGCTCATTTATTATTATTACTTTTTTTTCCACACTCCTTCACTTCCTACTACGACTATTCATATTTTATGGCTTTTATTTTATTCGGATTATTCTTTGCTTTTGTTTTTATCTAATTTTCCAATAATTGGAAAAGAAAAATTGTTTCATATATATGTAATCTATTATTAATTTTAAAATTTTAATATCGGAATCATGTATTTCGAACCACTATTCTTAAATTTTTTAATTTTTAAACTAATTATTTTAATAAAATTCAAAATAGACGAATACAAAAATAAAAATATAATATGAGCATGTTAAAGTGAGAGATTATATTCACTAGTGTCAATTAAAGGATCTATGAACTTTCATTACTCTCCCATCACTTTGCAAGGCTTTTTGATGATCAATATGCTTAGTGAACTAATCCCACTTTTGTTATGAATGGATTAAGGAAAGGCCATGTGTGTTAAAGTCACAAATGGAATAAAGTGTGATTTGAGCATAATCTTTCAAAACACCTCATAATGTTGTGGATGGAGCCCTCCCCTAATTGGGCAATGCCCAAGTAGTGATGAAGTCTATGAACAACTTTCATCAAATTGCACAAAAAGTATTTATTTATAGTAGGCCAAGTTTCCACTTTTTCCACTTTTATAGTTAAAATATAAAAAGCGGATTACATCTAATTAGATCCCTTCGTATTTAATTTAGATATTTTCCAATTATTCTTATAATATCATACCCTCTTTTTTTTAGGATTGAAGAAGTTATTGGTACAGAACACCTTGATTAGATCAAGTGTTGTTTGAACAAAGAAATACCACATTTTGAAGACTTTTTTCATAGTCAATAACATTAGGATAAGATAAGGCTTATAAGGAATAATTAATTTGCTGAGATAAAAAAGATAATTATTAATAACACGTGAAATTTTACTTATTTAAAATTAAAATTTTTAAATGAGCAAGACCCTTTTTCTAAATTTTAATAAAGAATAAATTATCATAAAATTTGTTCCAAACTTATAAATTTAGAATTATAGAAATAAGATGTCATACTAAACTTGTCTTATTATTATTATTAAAAGGAAAAGACAAAACGAAATAAATTATATGATTAATTTAGGGAAACAAACCTTAAACATATCTTTTAAAAAGATAGAGAGGTTAGAGAGGTACTTTATAATCGTAGTAGTAAAAATAATTACCCTAATTTAAAGCACACAACAAAATTGACAAGGTAGTCGGCACGTCAATTTCTTTACTTGTAAGTACAATAAGGTAAAATTATCAAATTTTGAACAATCAACTCTTTGAACTTTGATACTATAACTGAAAATTGTGAGTAAAATTATCAAATTTTGAACAATCAACTCTTTGAACTTTGATACTATAACTGAAAATTGTGAGAAATTGCCAGTTGAGTTGAGGATTACAGGATGTTGATCAGTACTACAGAGTCCACTTCCGAAGAAAAAAAACTCAGTTAGGTCACTCTTGCCGGCTTGTGAAATGGTAAGAGTACCGTAATCATTAAGCAATACGTAATATAGAATTTAAGACAGTGATTTTATATTATTTTATGGTAATTGAAAATCCCGTCTATTTTGTAGCTGCCGTGAAAATTAAAAATGAACCACAAGTCAATTATTGGTTATTTTTTAAATATGAGAAATAATTTATATAACTGTTGAAAGTTAAGTTTTGATAAAAAATGAATTAAAAATGAATTTGATAAGTAAATAAATAATATAATAAAACATGGTTCAACTGATTTTTAATTAATAATTTAAATACATGTATCATAATATTATTACTATAAAATTTAATTTTATCAAATTAAGTTAAATTTAAAATAATTTATTTTTATTAATTCAAATTTTATAAAAATTAAATTGAATAGTGATATTAGAGTGTTTTATTGTTAATTTTTATTAAAAAATAGATTTTAATAATTTTAAATTAATTAAACTATGACTTAATCTCGTATCGTTACCAAAAATAAAATTGCGAATGTAATAATTTCACACACTTGCAATAACTTCAGACATTATTAACTTTCTAAAAATATTCTTACATTTATTTTCTTACAATCCTCATGTTTCTGGCGTACTCGTCTCTCTCTCTCCTGTTCTTTCTCTCTCTATCTACGCGATCTCGTCACCAGCTCTCAAAATTCACGAGGCAAAGAAAAGAAAAATCTTTCCTGTTTGGTTGCTACGTTCTTAGATTCCGAAACGCTTATCAGGGTGTTTCAAGAACGGCCCTTTCGAGTATAAAGAAGTTGATTTTACAATCTTTTCGCTGTTTCGATTTGGGCTGACGTATCAGTGCTCTTCTCTAGCTTCTGCCCTCCAACTCATGGTAAGTGTCCGGCTTAGTTTTGTTCCTTTTTCTTGTAGTGTGTAATTGTAGTTTACATCTGGGCACTTATTGTTTGTTAATTTAGTTCGTATGTTGTTGTTTCTGATTCTACATGTAGATCTGTTTGTTGGTTTTGTGAACATATAGTGACTGGGATCGTAAATGTTTGTTTGGTTCCTGGGTTAATCTGGGAAAGGAAGAGAAATGTAAGTGAGTAAAGCAATTTAGTGGTGTTAGTCGTTTAAGTAGTAATGCTATTTCAGGTTGCAAGAAAATCTGGAATCTGGAATCTGAAACTGTGACATGTCCAGTATTTTGAGGGTCATTTCTTTAAATTCCTTTAGACATATTTGCTATTGTTAAAGATATGCATGCTGAGATTGTGGGAGTAGAATTTTTAAAGACGTGTTTTTCCTGGTTGAAGTCAATGGTGTATGTTCTTTGAACAATCCATCGTAGGTGCTAAGATTTAGAATGCTTTAAGGCTTTTCCACAGAGCCTGGAACCATTTTATCTTTGATTTTTGGATCAATTTTGACTTTTCCACTTAAGGTCAATGACCTTGTTATGTTAACTGGATTTTGACACCCGTTTTGCTCTCATTTGCAAAAGTCCATTTATTAAGTACACTTCCAAATATACACAGATGCGTGCATTTGCAGAATTTTCATTAAGGAAAGGATAATGTTTGAATGGCACTGTTTTATTTTTACATATAATATATAGTATTCTCATAATGAAGTTACTATTTTATTTGTGCAGGTATTTTGCTTCCTAATAAAACTATAAATCTCACACTAATTGTTACTGGAAATTGATGATGTTGAGCTCTTAATTCATCGAAATTCCTGGAGTCATTACCAGTGGTTTGGAAAGTTGATTATTGTACATTATCAAGCCAAACAAGTTTTTCATGTGTTATTAATAAAACATGGACATATTGTGAAGTAATTGTGATGCTGGAGATTAAATAGGTTTGAGAAACCTTTGGCTCTGTAAGTCTAAGAAAACGAAAAATATGCCTTCATGGTGGAAGTCATCATCTAAAGAAGTGAAGAAGAAATCATCCAAAGAAAGTTTCATTGACACACTACATCGAAGGTTTAGAAGCCCATCTGAGATTAAGTCAAACAACAGATCAGGAGGGTCTGGAAGACGCTGCAGTGACACAATTTCTGAGAGGGGATCTCAATCTCGAGCAGAATCCAGGTCACCCTCACCTTCAAAAACACATGTTTCTCGATGTCAAAGCTTTTCTGCGAGGTCCCATGCCCAACCACTTCCCCTTCCTAGTGTGAATGCTCCAGGTGTGGGCCAAAAGGATTCTGGAAATGGCATATCAGTGAAACCGAGATCTGAGAAAAATTCAAAATCATCATTGTTTCTGCCTCTTCCAAAACCAGCATGCATTCGTGGTAGGCCGCATACAACAGATCTAGATTTAGATTTGGTCACTGCTTCGGTTTCTAGTGAGGGCTCCATTGATAGTGATGTTCCTGCTAATTCTACTCATCGCAGTCCACAGGCAATTGACATCGAACATGGGACAAGAACTAATGTGTCCAGCCCTTCCAGGTCAGCCTTCTACTTTATTGTAATATTAGGGACATTATTAGTGGCCTTTATGCTTTCATACTTTAGCTAGTTGCTGACGCAATTTATGTTACTTTCTCTGAAGTGCAACGCTCAAGGACCAATCAGCTTCTATTGGCCAAATCAGTGCAAGGGAAGAGAAAAAACCATCTTCCCTTGTGTTTGGTAATCATACTCTACCTACATCACCTAAACGGAGACCTCTTGGAAGCCACGTGTCCAATCTACAAGTTCCATACAATGGTGCTTTCTCCAGTGCCCCAGACAGCTCAATGTCAAGTCCTTCTAGAAGTCCAATAAGGCCATCTGGAACTGAACAACTCATGAACTCTGCTTTTTGGGCAGGCAAAACATATTCAGATGTCAATTTGTTAAGTTCTGGCCACTGCTCCAGTCCTGGATCAGGTTACAATTCTGGGCACAATTCGATGGGAGGGGATATGTCAGGACAGCTATTCTGGCAACCAAGCAGGGGCAGCCCTGAATGTTCTCCAATACCCAGTTCTAGAATGTCTAGCCCTGGTCCTAGTTCTAGAGTTCAAAGTGGTGCTGTTACCCCTATTCATCCTAGAGCAGGGGTGGCAACCTTAGAGACACAAACAAGTTGGCCTGATGATGGTAAACAACAAAGCCATCGTTTGCCTCGACCACCAGTAGCAAATTCATCACCGTTTTCTCATTCTAATTCAGCAGCAACATCTCCCTCTGTTCCAAGAAGTCCTGGAAGGGCAGAAAATCCGTTGAGTCCTGGATCACGGTGGAAAAAGGGAAGACTACTGGGTAGAGGCACATTTGGTCATGTTTTTGTTGGATTTAACAGGTAAGTCAGGACAGCAGATGCTAATGTGCGTGAAAATGTATCCAGAAGTGTCTAATTGTTATACACTCTTCAGTTTTAGCATAAGAGAGACCTTACTGGTTTATAGCATGGTTATTAAGCTAGTAATCACTGATAACAATTTACATCCTATAATGTAATACGTTAATAACCATTCTTTTACATCATGACCTTTTTAGTGACTTCAAGTTTAATATGCAATAAAGAACTTCTCGCTGCATGTCTCATTTCATTTCTTCAACTGGTTAGTGAAAGTGGTGAGATGTGTGCAATGAAGGAGGTGACATTGTTTTCAGATGATGCCAAATCTAAGGAAAGTGCTAAGCAATTGATGCAGGTAAGTTCATTGCTACTATACAGAAACTTTTTATGCTTATGAGACTTTTTGTTTCTCTTCATTTTTCCCTTAATGAATTTGAATTTCATTTAAAACCTTCAAACAGGAAATTTCATTGTTGAGCCGCTTGCGACACCCCAACATTGTGCAATATTATGGGACTGAGACGGTATGCCTTAACATGTGTTATTATTCTTTTTATGTATATTTCACTCGACTTTAGCTTACAGAGATCTAAAGTTTTCTTGACAAGGGGAAAATTAAGTCTATGAGAATATCTTAGTCTATGTCATAAACATGCAATGAGCCATAGTGGATATATGAGAGAGAATCAGGCTACTCAATAAAGTGGGTTAAGTGGAAATGTTACGAGTTAAATTGATATTATGTCACATAATTATGTTGGGGTTAAGATGAATTTTATAGGAAATAAAATTTGGAAGTTTCCAAATTAGGTTGCTTTATTTACATGGGAGCTGCTTGAGGGCGCATTTGGTTTTGGATGGTATCAAGCATTGATCTTAAATTGATGTAAAATGATACTTAGAGGAGTAGTTAAAACACGATAAATTGCTTGCTAAAAAATGTTATGATTGGAGGTGAGGTGATGGAAGCTAGTTCTTTTAGTTTGAGGTATCTGCTCAGATCTTGATTCAAACCTGTCAAATTTAGGAATATAGTAAGTTTTTTTTGTCAACTATACTGATGCTGAGGATTTTGTTGATTATCTTCTTCAAGTGGTATTAAAGCTTTTATTCTTCATTTGTGTCCGTTTCATTTGCCTATAGATTTCTTATCTATCTAGTTGCTTGTCTTAATGAAGGTTTTTAATACTTCTTCACAGGTTGGCGACAAGCTCTATATATACTTGGAGTATGTTTCTGGTGGGTCCATATATAAGATTCTCCAGGAATATGGACAGTTGGGTGAGCAAGCAATTCGTAGCTACACGCAACAGATCTTGTCAGGACTTGCGTACTTACACTCTAAAAGCACTGTCCACAGGTGAATTGAGTTACCTACTTTATAGGCTCTTATCTGCTCAACTTGAAGATTGCTGACATTCTTATGCTGAATCTAACATGCAGGGATATTAAAGGAGCAAACATACTTGTGGATTCAAATGGTCGTCGTGTTAAATTGGCAGACTTCGGGATGGCAAAGCATGTGAGTAGACGATTATTTTCTCCTTTGAATTGGCATGCCTTTAATTGACCTGTGAGTTTATTGGTAGGGAATCTGTAGAATTGTGTTCAAGTTGAATCTCTTTATTTTTCTCAATCATCTAACTTACCTTTGGTGACTCTTTTGTTAACTTAATATTCTTTTGGTAGATGCTCTTAGAGCAAAAGTTAGGTTTATTGACGTTGTTATCTCTGCGAATGAATTCTAAAGTTTTACCTTCTTTATGAGTTTCATGATCCAATTATGATTTCATAGTGCTTTCTTAATGTTATTTCTACAGATCACTGGACAATCATGTCATCTATCTTTCAAGGGTAGCCCATACTGGATGGCACCTGAGGTCTGAGGATAATTTTTGACTTTTGCATGCTTAATCATGTGATGATTCTTCATTCATCAGTTGTTTATTCATTTATTGTTTTCAGGTTATAAAGAATTCAAACGGTTGCAACTTTGCGGTGGATATATGGAGTCTCGGATGTACAGTACTGGAAATGGCTACAACAAAACCACCTTGGAGCCAATATGAAGGGGTATGTTCAGTTGACGGGGATATAAATTATCTGTATTGATGTAATATGAAACTTTAAGCTCATCTCATCTCATTATGAACTTCTTATATTTATCTACGTGAACTGCTGTCTTCTAGTAGACAATCTGAAATATTTGCATTATGATCTGAAGGTTGCCGCCATGTTTAAGATTGGAAATAGTAAAGATCTTCCAGTAATTCCTGATCACCTCTCTGATGAGGGTAAAGATTTCGTCCGGCAATGTTTACAAAGGAACCCGCAGCACCGTCCGACAGCTTCCCAGCTTTTGGACCATCCTTTTGTAAAGTCTGCAGCACCTTTGGAAAGACCTATTCTTATCCCTGAACCTAAAGATCCACCTTCTGCTGTTACAAATGGGGTTAAAAGTTTGGTAACTTTCTATTCTATGTTTTTATTTTTATGTCGACTAAGTGCAAATTTGTTGAATTAATTGTTAGTGTCTGGCACTATCCCTGTCGTAATTTGCTAATTTTGACTAGGCTTCATATGTTAAATTGGGTTCCTGTGGTTTATATGAATTTGTGAATATCATGTCTTAGTATATATGCTTCATATCTTGTATTGCCTCTTAATATCTTTGCATCATGAATAAGTTTATGGTGAAGTATCAGTAATAAGTTTGTGTATGTACACGCATCTGGAGGAAATTTAAGTTCGGAACTTCTAGCTTATGATGGTCCATCCTGAATGTAGTTAATGTAGGGAAATAAGTGTCCGTTCAATCATTAGAAATTTTGTTGTCTAAACACTTTTTTTTTATGCCGATCAAACATTGTTTTCGTGACTCCTTTTAGTAATTTTATCTGACATACTTACAAAATTTAATTGCTGTTCTTGTTTGCTCATAGGGAATTAATCAAGTGAGAAATTTTCCCTCCTTGGATTCGGAAATGCTTTCAGTTCATTCGTCAAGAGTTTTGAGAACGAGTCCTCATCTCAGGTACTGGCTCTCTCTCCCAGAGGTCCGAACTATGATATTGTTTCCACTTGTGTATTTAGCTTCTGCTCTGATATCTATTCCATCATTTGTAGTGACATCCATATTCCAAGGAACATATCGTGTCCTGTTTCACCCATTGGCAGCCCCCTTTTGCATTCAAGGTCACCACAGCACCTGAATGGGAGAATGTCTCCTTCGCCAATATCTAGCCCTCGGACCACCTCAGGTTCATCCACACCCCTAACTGGTGGCGCTGGGGCTGTTCCTTTTAATCTTTTAAAGCAGTCAGCTTATTTGCAAGAGGGATTTATGAACATGTCAAAGCCCTCAAATGCCGTATACAGCAATAGCCCTTCTTATCATGAATCCAATCCTGATCTTTTTCGAGGAATGCAGATAGGGTCTGCTATTTTTCCAGAGCTGATTCCCTGTGAAAATGATGCGGCAGGGAAGCAGCTTGGGAAGCCCACACATGGGGAACTAAATGATGGACAGCCAGTGTTGGCTTATCGAGTGTATCGGCAGCTTTTGGGAGATAATGTGCAGATAAATCCATCCTTGGACCTAAGTCCAAACTCTCCATTACTTAGCCGGACTAGTGGTATCTAACAAACTGCATTTTGTTTTCTTAACGTGTTGATCAGATCAAGTTCTCAGGTTCACCAACAGCTGAGGGAACTAATTGATCCAAATAAGGATTCGAGTGAGAAACTGTTAACATAGGCTAAGATTTACAGAAATAGAGGGGAGCAGATGAGTTAATAGAGGATCAGCAAGAAATCCATTAATGTTACAAGTCTTTCGATAATTGATAATTCTGATTCGGGGTTTCAACTGTGAAATAGACTCTGCTTTCTATCCAACTTGCAGCCAAGTTTCTGGTTTGATGAAGCTTCAACTTGCATCGAGTATAGAAGCTTGTGGCTTGTGATTCCCCTAGAGGCATGGCTTCAAGTGTTCCAGTGTATGGCAGTTCCAGAGAAGGGAAAATATTCATGTATATTCTTTTAGATCATTGTACAGAAGGAAAACCAAAGACAAGTACAATTATGAGCATTTAGACTGCAATTTTTGGAGTCTGAAACTGCTGTACAGAAGATGGAGAATGGAATTGAAGTTAGAAGCAATTTGTAGATTTGCTGAGACTAGTGTATACTATGTTTCGTCCAATCCTTGGATTAACTGTCATAATGTACTCTGAATCACATTACAGAAAGGAGAGGTGAAACCAAATTGTCCTTTAATCTCTTATACTTTCTATCTACAGATATTAGAAAGGATGCAAAGCATCATACCAATGCACCACCAGCTTGAAGCATCACCAACATTGTCAGTGAAGTTCTGAGACATCCTCTCCAACGGCTTCCTACCTTTAGCTACCTGAAATTCTGACCTTTGAATTCCATTTGGTGCTCGCCGATTTTCTCAGGCAGCCAACTTTCCGGGATTCTCTTCAGAATGAATTCATTGGGGTCAGTCCATATCTCTAGATCCCACATGATTGCATACACATTCACCAGAACTCTGGGCTTAGCTTTCATAAATCACATTCCCTGATGATAAATGGTGCTGAAGGGTGGAGCCTTAGTGACAAGTTGCGGATAATGCAGATATAAGTACGAGAAAAAGCATAATAGGTACAACTATAACCGTAATATTAGTCATGATTGCAGATTACGAGCAAAAACTTAGGGAATGAATCTCTTACGAGCAACAAAGACACACGTCATTGTCAGATAACTTGATTTCAGAAGTTGGATCATCCTGTATGTCCAAGAGTATGTCCATCAAATCCTTCATCTTCCCTTCAGAAACTTTTGTTGAGTTTGGTTCGATGCTTTAGGAATACTTTGATGACGAAGTAAACCAAAACAAGGCTTTAGACTTCTTTGGATTAAGCAGCTTATATATAGAGTGAGTTTTTATGCTAAACTCGAGGGTTAATGTGAGAAAACTTTGTTTTGAAACAACAATTTTTAGTAGAAAATAAAAGTTATAGTAACTATGAACTGGAGCTAATTGTTAAATCAGTCACAATTTGAATATAGGAAAAGAGTCATATATCAGCAAATAAGTACTTGGCATTAACTACGATACTAAACTTATTACAGAAAAATCTGGACTGGTAACTGAAAGGGCCTCATGAACTAAAATCTTCTATGACAATCTGGACACCAAAATAAAAGGCTAAATGAAACAAAGAACTTCCCTGCAATAAAAAGAAAATCTTTGCTCCACTTTTCAGAAGACCATTGCTAAAACTGGAACCTCTGCTGAGAATGTAATGATGATGTATAATCAAATTAATGAGAGAATATTATATATTTAAAAAACGAAACTTCCCTTCATCTTACATTATATCACCGTTCTCTGTTTGGGTATATACTTCAACTTCATACCTTTCTCAGGCTTTATTCTGGATTTGACCTTACCAGCTCTCACGGTAGAATCATGCAGTGGTATATTAACTAAATGATTTGGACCAGTGATTAGAGTTTTAGTATCAGAAAACTGGGAATCCACTGCTGAGGGGCTGCTCTGAACCTCGGTACAACCTGGAGGCTCAAAGTTTGGGGTTAGCACCAATTTGACATGCTCAGCTGATACGGCCTTGTTCCACCCTGCACAAGACATCGCCCGTTAGAATATTCCGCAAACGTGTCAAAAATGATTGTCAAATCTGTTGACAAATTCCACTCACTCTCTGCCAGAAAAGCTTTTGCTGCTTTGCTGGAGAACTGCAAACGTCCCAGGAGAGGACTTTCCACCATATACATTTTTGGCATTTCGTTAGTGTCTTCCACAGAACAATGTCTTGAACAGCTGTGACTGGATGATGGCTTGCCCTCGCCCATACCGACAGGCCTATCAACCTGGGATTCTCTACCACTAATATCAACCAGCACTGGACTTTTGCTTGCACTTTGGCTCACGGGCCGCCAAAACTTTATTGTTGATCGGTTAGTGACACAATGAGCATCATCATATCTAATCTTCTCTTGACTGATATTTTTCTTTGCCATTTGATGCTCCACCACAAAGTGATCTTCAGTCTCATCCAAATTGGTATCATCAGAATGTTGACTATTCCCCAGTGTAACGGATATAGAGCCAATCATAACTTCCCCGTTCTTAATCTGATCTGGCTGACTTATTCCTTCAATTTGCACACCGATTCTTGAACTCTCTACGTTATATTGAGGTTTTGATTTTCTGCTCCACTTCTTGATGCCATTAACTATAGGGACATACTTCCCATCCCTTTGACTACCATGGAAACCATTTGATAGGTGATTTCTTTGTGATTTTCTAGGCATGCTCCATCTAGAAACAGCTATATGCATGCAGCTATTTCCTTGATCCGTGAGCCTTTCAAAATTACCAGCATTCATATTAGAGTATTCACCATTAGACTCAGTTTGGAGTCCCAGATCCACATATTCAACCGTAGTTGCAGGCAGATAGTCTTCAAAGGACAAGGTACCATGATTTGGTGGTCTATCTGAACCAAGTGTATCAGTATCAGATACAGATTCTTCAACTGTTGCTACAGCCTCCAGCCCATCATCACTGTGCTCCTTAGCATTTAACAGATCCCCTTGTCCTTGTTCCTTAGCTTTCAGCTCTTTATGCCTGAGTTTTTTACGCCTCTTCCTCTCCAAAATCTCAGCTTGCCTGCAAAGGTTACCAAAAAATAAGTTTGGGCAAAATTTAGAAATTGATGTTGAAGCACATAATTTCAACAATCATTGCATGCCTGCTGTTAACAACTATCTTCATGTGCAGAGCTCTAAACCAAAGATGAAACTAACAAAATTATTCATCAGCAAACTAGGTGAACTATAATTATCTTCCTTCTCTGTTAACACCCTTAGCTTCCTCCATAACCTGCCATGCAAGCTAACAGTGAACTGTGACCGTGTTGAAGAAGAAGTAGAAACTTGCAGTAGTGGCAAGCAAGGTAACATGACAAAATTAATCACAATGTAAACAAACCTTCTCTGGGCAGCTTCCTCCTCCTCCACCAGCAACTTTTGGCACCTCAAAGCTTCAGCATCCTTGTCAGCAAGCCATGCTTTAACCTTAATCCAAAGATGAAAGGTATTTATTCACACCATGATGGCAAGAAAAGTCCTAATCAGCAACTTCTGTGTGTGCAATAGCAAAAGGCCATATGTGTTGAACAAAGGTAAAATCAACTGCAAATGATTAGATATCGAAAGTAACTAACCAATTTCTGCTCCACCAGAAAGCTTGTGCAGGCCACTAAATTCTTTGTTTCAAGGCCAATCTTTGCAGCTTCTCCATCAAAGATATACTTTTGCATTGATACTGCAGCTCCACACAAGAATGTTTTTTCACTTGCATCATCAAGGATACCAAACAGTTCCTCAGAATTCAAAGGAAATCTTGAAGGCCCAGATTGGATTATGTCCTGCAAAAGATTGGATATATTCTTGAATTAGAATGCAACACTAAAAAAATTTGAATCAGAAAATGAAACAATTAACAGGAAAAGGATGAGTTCCATTACCAAAAGGATAGAACCAGCCCTCAAGTAATATTGTGGAAGAGAACAAAATCCAGGTTTCCGAGTAAGTGTTGTCAAAGACTTCACGATCAAAGAACCTGGAACTTCCTAGTTGGCAATTAAGAAATGAAAGAATTCTTCATAAAGTAATCATGAGAATTATATATAGAAAAACAAAATTAGAGCATCTTCTATTGATATGAAAGCAACTACTTCAGAAATTGATTTTAGAAAATGAAAAAGATGGGGATTCGTCAACATGTAAGGACAACATCCACACTCCGCTTCACAATAACATTAAACTGATTTCCAAACATATCATCTTTTCTCAGCCACAATGTAATAAAAGAATGGAAGTTCAAGGAAAATCAGTATTTGCAGATCTCATACATAAAAGAGCAAAAGATTCTAAACATTTTACCATAGGCAATGAAAACTTGAAATTTTATATGAAATGAGAATGATCCAATTGGAAATAGACAATCAACTCAGTATCAGTTGCAACAGACAGGGTACTAATGACCAAAGCAAACATAATTTTACCACCATACAATAACATTCTAGGAGCATCAATCTGGAGAAGTTATATAAATAGGTTTCAAGAAAAGGAATCCAACAGCAAAATGAAATACCTCCAAAATCACATCATTGAAAGATATAATTTCCTTTGCATCATTCTCAGAGAGCTGAAAAGACGAGGAACATTTGAGCATCAAGAATGGACAGGTTTAAAACAAACCTGCTATAATATTTACCTTATCCCAAAATGAAGCCAACAGATGCCTATTTTTAAAAGAATCCTACAAAATGTAAAATATCCCCATTAAACTAACATACATATAGTAAGAAAAAATTATGCAAAGACAAAATAAAGATTGATGAAGATGAAAATGAAGCTGACATCACATTTCCAATTTCCCAAAAATATTCAAACCTGTTTTGCAAATAGAAAAATGAGCACCAAGCAATAAAGGAAACCTTATCAAGCTTCTTCAACCGATGGTGCACACGCATGTGCCTCCTATAGTTTATGGATGAACAAAATTCTCGAGAACATTTGTCACATTTTTGCATCTGCACCTTCAAAGGAGTGAGCAAAGGCCAACCTGGGACGTCTGCAAGAATATGAGGCAATCAATCAGTGCAAAACACCAATTAAGGTCAAATCCAACTGTTACCAGTTATCAATAACTAATATTGATATTTTAACCACAAACAGACAACAAGTATCAGCAACATCAAAGGCAACAAATTCAGGAAATTTATGCACTATATTTATGAAAAAGCACATTTTTTGCAGAGGTTAACACTAACAAGGGGGATAAATTGCTAATCCATTGAATCTTAGATATTAGTGAACCAAGAACATAAAAACATCACAAATAATTAAACTTTTTCCCATCAAATGGTCAAAATTAAACCTTAAAGTATGTATTAGCAGGCACCTTGTTGATCCAAAGCATTAAGTAACTGAATCCAATGAACAGGGCTTTCATTGGCCCTTGAGAAAGAAAGAAAAGGCTCTTTTCCAATTGCTTGCCGAATGATTGTGTCCAGGGTATCATTTCCATCTTCTGGTTTCATCACATTGGTGGTGTTCAAAGCCTTTTGTTTGGCAACTGGCATTTATTAGCTTGGAACAAAAATATATATCTACTTATAGGGAATCCACTGCACAGAATAATAAATATTTGAATTAAAACCCCAAGATGAAGCATTTATATGAAGATACAACACAACCAAATGTCACAATGGATAAGACAACAAAAGCAATAAAGTCTCTAAATGCTTATATTAACCCTGTATGTGACCCCAATTCGAAATAACAAAACAGAACGAAAAGTCATACTTTTTCTGTAGGAAAAGCATAAAAAGAAAAAGTATCAAATTCTAAATTGTGTTTCTTGCATAAGAAGCCTCACCTAGAAGAATAAAGCATATATAATGTCTCATTCATATCATCCCATTCTACGGAACAACAAAGCCATCCAAATCATATTCAAAGATAAATTCATACGTACTCATACAAATACATACTACATAAGACTAAACAAAATAATAGATGAACAATGCAGCTTTATCTAGCAGCTCCAAGCAACTGTAATACCCTCACTTTGAGTAAATGATTATGATATGCAAAACATCCGTACATGTAATCAAAATTATAGTAAGCAAGAGAGAAGAGAAAGAATTTTGCATCTAGATCAAACAAAAATAACACAACGCTTTTGGTTCCATTAAAACAAAACACAGCTAACAAAACTAGCAAAAATCCTTCATAAGAACTCAGAGCTCTCGAATTCAATCAAATTAAAATTCGCAAAACAGCTATACACCAATCCACTTCAAAAGCAACCCAAACTCTCTCTAATCAGCAGCAAAACCGCTTAGCAAATTTAGATTAAACAAAAAAGAGAATAATTACAAGCAAACGCGTGATCTGCGATCAACATTTGATACCAAGCGTATAGATATACATATAAAGAGAGGCTTATTATATACCTGAGGTATGAGTAGGACTATGGCTTACGTATCAGTGAAGCAGAAGCAAAAAAAGAAAGGAAAAGGGATCAGTGTGCAGCGGAGAGGAATCTCCGGCGATCGACAAAGGGGCGGCGGAATTTGAAGAGTGTTTGGAGGGTGAGAAAATCGGCGAGGAAATTGCGAGAAAGTTTTGCCAAACGAAAATATTTAAAACGAAAGTGTGCTTAAGCCGTAAGGAATAAGGAAGCGAATTGTAAAAAGGTAAATAAAGGTAAGCTTTTTTCTGGGGTAAATAGATATTAAAAATTTTGGAAAAGTAGAGGCATGTTGACGTGGCATGCAAACCGAAACGACGTGGTATTAATAAATTTGACTAGGGATCTATTCCATGCATATTTTTATTATGTTCTATTAAATCTTATTTACAAATACCTTATATAAATATATAAATGAGATTTAATAAAACAGAGCTAGAATAGATAAACTGAAACAAAAGATTTGATATAATTAAGAAAATAAAGAACCGAATGGTAAAAAGGTAAATAAAAAAAAATTAGGTAAATAAATATTAAAAATTCTGGAAAAGTAGAGGCAATTTGATGTGGCATGCAAACTGAAACGACGTAGTATTGTCGAATTTGACTTAACAAGTTTGGGGATGACAAATTAATTTGATAATTAATAACTTAAATTTATTTTATTTTGTTGGAATTCAAATATTATATTATATTATATTATATTCAAATTCAAATTTGATAATGTTTTAGATTTGATTAATCATAATAAATTAAAGAAACGTAAAATTAATTTATAAAACATCCAATCGAACTTAAAATTAAGTTGACTCAACAATCATCAACTCATACAAATCTATTAATACTTTTAAGTGTTCCAAAAATTGTATCATTTTATTAAAATACAGACAAATTAAGTTGACCTGACTTAACAAAATTTACTTCAATATAATTTTTGAATAATTTTTTCAGATCATTTTTTAATTTTTTAATGTTAACTCATTATTAAATATGCTTTTAAAAAGACAAATTTATTATTTAATTAATTTTTAATTTTAAAGTATTGACTCGTGAAACAATTTAATTTAAACACTTTATTTATAAATTATATATTGAACAAACAACCATCACTAGCAAAAGGGAAAGATGGCAATGGTAACTACAAGCTCCAATTATGTCTATATATTCTGTACAGTCAGGGATGGTAGATAGGCCCAAACCCGGCCTTAAGTTTTTTAAAAAGAAATTGGGCCGGGCTGGGCTAGGCTGAGTTACAGTACAGGACAGCTTTTACAGTATATTCTATACAGAGGAGGGTATAAAAAAAAAAAAAAAGTTAAAGAATACAATATTGTATAGATCCTAAGTATCAGTTAACTGTTTCCACTCTTGTATTGCTTGATGAAGAGTATGATTTGGAATAAGATTGATGTGCTCAAGTTTAAGATTTGTCATAGGGGAAGTGTTGTGGCCACTATTTAGCCATCCTCTAATAGCATCAGCATCATAAGTATAACCATCTGCAGCTATTTGTGGATCTTCCATAACTTCCTGCAAATTTCTTCCATTAATGATGCTTCAAGCAATTGATACAGTAGAAACCTCTAAATGGTCTCTCTAGCTGAGCCTAACATGAAAGAACAGATGAATTTTGATATGATATGACTGGTGCTACCTATTGGGAAGCCATTGACTAACTGATACACAAACTACTATACTGAACTCTGCGAATTAGTGAAGAGGAATAAGATCAAATTCGACTGTATTCATTGTTGTTGTTACCTGAAAGATGGGACAGAGAAAATGAGTTGGTGTTCGTCGCAACTCTTTGGATTCCTTGAGTGAGGCTGGACCAGTAGTTGAGGCCTTCAGTGGCTTGAGGACACTCCAGATTTCTGTTTCAAGGTCTGGACGATTCGATTGGTTCTTCTCGCAGCACCTCAACCCCAGCTTAGCTAACTCTTCGGCTTGCTCAAATGGCCAGTCTCCAGCCGAAATGTCTATCATTGATTTTAAGGTCTCTGTTTCTAGTGCCCATTTTACATCTCTCATCACATCAGAAGCTGGTCTGCCAGTCAAAAGTTGCAGAAGTATGATTCCGAATGAGTATACGTCAGACTCTGAAGTGAGCGTCCCAGTTTTGAGATATTCTGGAGCAAGATAAACAGAACCGGAGCAGGGATAAGAGTTCTTCATTTCACTTTTCACTCTTCCTTCTCCTTGTTTGATCAGAAGAAACATGCCAAAGTCACTGAGTTTGGAAACAAAATTGGCATCAAGAAGGATCTTGGATGGTTTTAAGTTCCCATGGATAATGCAAGGTTTGTTGGAGTGAAGGAAGATAAGAGCAGAGCATATCTCAAAACAAATGCGCACACGAGTCTGCCATGGAATCGAAAGTGTCTTGCCTTTGTTTAGGAGGCAATCTTCAAGACTTCCATTTTTGACATACTCGTATACAAGTGATCTTGACTCCGGGCAAATCCCGATTAAGCTTAACAAGTTTGGATGCCGCACCCTACTCAAAATCTCCACCTGAAAGTTCATGGGCAAACAAGAAGTACCATCAAACTGTTCCTTTCTTTTTCTTTCTGAAATTAACATCTGAAACTGTATTGCCAGGCCTATTTCGATCGACTTAAACAAACACATGCATGCTTATGCACATACACATACAGGAACTGATAAGGCCTAGGACCTAGGATGCATCAAACCAACTTTAGCTGATGCTTATCTTTTTCTTTTTAAAGTTTAATAGCTCTTACACTAACCTGAATATGAAAATATTGCTGAGTGTATAAGTAAGAATAACAATCAACAAAAGAGAGAGCAGCCAGCTGGTATTAGTATGCATTGTACTGTACAGAGCAAGATAAAGTTATACCCCATTTTTGAACTCCAACTCGCTTTGAGATCCACAAGCAGGCAACATCTTCATGACAACATGCACATGACGGAGCAGCCCTTCATAGGTACTTCCGTATCTGCCTTCTCCAATTTTCCTGGACGGGTCAAAATTGTGAGTTGCCTCATTGATCTCCATGAAAGAGAAGCCAAGAATTTCTGATCTACCCAAGTTAAGAGCTTCTATATCAGCCAAGTTTCTCAGCCTTGTAACTTCCCTTGTCGCAGTTTTGTACTCTATACGTGCTCTGTCTCGTCTTTCCTTGAAGCGGATCAATAGATCCACAGCCGAGATAATCTTCTCCTCCAACTCCTTGACAGTAGGATGCGATTCAGCAATTTGCCTCTCAAGTAAAGATTTTTGCTCCTGAACCATTTGGATTTCTTGCAAGAAATCATCACGTTGGTTCTTAATTCTTTCCATTTCTTGCTTATTTCTAGCTATCGCTTCCTCTGCCTCTTTTCTCATTTTCATCTCCTTAACACATAAACCTTCAAATGCTTTGGTCTGTTAAGAGATAAAATGACAGAAAAATTACAAATGGAAACAAAGCTGCTTCAATTTCAATAATGCATGTGTGACACCCTCCCACTCTTTTTTCACATTAATGATGATGAGGCTTGCAGAGTTAGTGCTTCACCAATAAAATTCATTTGAACAGCATAAGAAATTTCACTTCTCACCCTTTTCACTTGTTAAATTTGGAAAGGAGATTATTTCTCAGATATTAAACTCAGACAATTTCAACCAAAAAACTAGTAATCTATCTATAAAACTTCATACTTTGTGGAATGATAAACAATCCTGGTTCATGCATCTTTCATAATCTTGTTTATCTAGCTTATTCTCGTCAGACACGAAACTTGAAATTGCTCAATTTATAAGGTCAAGTAGAGTATCATAGAACCGGGAGATTGCTGATAGTAATGCAGGACGGGATATGGATACTTATAATGCAATAGTTTTTGGTTAGTCATTATATTAAGTTATTATTTGGAAGTTCAATATATTCCTAGAATCAGATCTTAGTCGAGTTTAAGAATACCTTTGAATTACTAGAGTAGTGCATAAAACTGGGGATGGAAGACGTAAGATAAAGAATAAGTCTTGCCTTGCATTTGGCCTCCATAGCAACATCTTCTTCTTTCCATCGCCTCACTGTCTCTTGAAATGCTATCTTACCCAAGTCTTTCGCATCCTTGATTGCTTGTTCTAGTCTAACTTGAGATGTTTCTCGCTGCATAACATTGACAATAAAATCCTCATAAGATAGCTTGAACTGAAATTGCTTCAATTCATATTAACTTAGACCTCAGGATACAAAAATTTAAGAACTTCAAAATGTTCATTTTCCATGGCATTGTAATAGGTATGTTCTTGGAATAGTAAATGCATCCAAGAAAAAGTAGCTCAGTGATTAATTCTTACATCAAAATGAAAAGAAAAGGGTGTTCATTAATGATGGAATCATCTTAGCGGTAACAAACTAAGTATAGAGGAGCCAACTTCCAACCTCATTGGTCAGTAGTGGCATCAATTTCAAAGGGTTGAGGAATTGGTCAGACTGCAATGTGCATTGATAGTTGAAACTTCCTAACAATTCCTCCGGGTCATCAGCATTTTCAACTACACCTGAACAATTTTAACACAAAGTCATTCCTCTAAAACCCCTTTTTGAAAAATATACTTTGGCATACCTCACCAGCTCATGCTAGATCAAAGTCCACATACCTTGAGAGTTGAAGTTAACACCATTCTAGTTGATATGCTTACCTATATATCGACAGATTTGTGCAGCAGATTCTGACCTCAAGAGCTCAGATTGTTCAGTTTCTAGATCAAGATTCACGGGTACCAAGGGAAGGGCAATCTCTGCTTCAGATCCATCATTGCTACCTCCCCTGTTTTCATGTATTCATTAACAAGTAGCAACAATTGTGTAGTATATTCATGAAATAACCAGAAGTGACAAATTTGATCCGGGAAGAAGATGCAACAATCTGCAAACCAATCTCTTGGAACTTTTAAATTTATATCAGATGCATGGATTGATAAGAACCTCCTAAGTATTGGTCATTTAACAATTGAAATATAGAGTAAGAGACCAACAATCTGGTATCGAACATTCCTTAACAGACTACTAGATCAACAAACTGTAATTGACTATTTTGTGATGCTAAGATTACCGATCATGAACCACACAAGAAGGGTTAAGCCCCATCATCCCCTTCTACAGCACTGTGCATATAAAAGTAAAGAAAGGAACCTTGTATAGATTAGACATTCCTTGCAGACAAACCAGATGTGACAGGCTGGGTGTGCGTTTTGGCATACATAAGTAGCTTTCTTGGACTTTAGCTCTGTCAACATTCTGCAACACCAATTAGGTCATTTTAAATGGATGCTTACATATGGATATGTTAAGAGGTTATGATCACTTATACTAAATGAAACAGCATCCAGAAGAGCACGAGCATGATCGGCCCTAATAGAGGCTAAAATTAGGATGTCAATGAACATTAAGCAAATGCATCGAAATAGTTCGTTACTTTGAATAATATTTGTCTGCCGCTGCGCCCATTACAAGCCATCTAATGTTGTTCTGAGCAATAATCTCAACAATACCCTTCTCTATATTGTCCATCTCAATCCATACTCCACCTGCTTCCACCTAAGGAAGTAAGCCAAGTGTAATTATAGTTAATCTAACTACGATTAGTTGTTTCATGCTTAGATTTCCTAGAAGCTGTAAATACATGTACAAATTTAGTCTATGCATATCCATATGGGTGTCTGAGTTTGTAAAGAAAACCAAATGAAAGACGTAATACAACTACAGACCAAATAACAAGAGACAATACCCCTTCGTGTGCAAGCATGTCACAGTACTGGTCTAGAACATCATGCAGCTTTCCTCTCCCAATTTCTTGGAATGCCTCATTTGTATCATGTCTCGATTCATTAAAACCAGGCTTTGCATCGGCTACATGTATTGAAGCAAATCAAGATTGTTTCATAACACAAATCCAGACATTACTTTTAAAACAAAAACCAAAACAACGTTGGATTGTTTACTGTTAGTGCATCCCAGAAACAAAATAGACCAACAAAAAGCTCTGGTGAATCCTATAAAACTATAAATTTTATAATAGTCTAAATAGCTCAATTTCTCTATTCCAATTCCTCTAGCGCTTAGAGGATTGATGCACATTCACAACATGAAAGCAGATTAAACAAAGTTCAGAAGAATTAAACAGAAATAGCAAAAACGAAAAAAAAAAAACTCACTTAAAGCAACAGAAGTATCAGATTGGTGAACATGGAGCAGGCAAATCCTCTTCCCAGAGAAGCTCCGAACCGCCCAAAACAACGTCGTTTTGCTCTTCTCCACATTCTTCCCCACCGCAACAAAGATAGTCTCATCCGAATCATACGCTCCCTCCATCTCAATCTCATCAAACCCCTCCATCACCCCACGAACAAGCATCAATCTTTAAACACTCAACTCAGCAAATCAGCGAGTGAGTGGACCGAGTTACAGATATCGGATAATACAGAGACCCTTTATCTTCCTTCTCAAGGATTTGGACCTTAGGTGGCCTACTTGGAGAAATTAGTGAGTGAACTTTTCCATGGAAGTCGTTGTCAAAAGTTGTTTTTTACGTTAACAATATACTCAAAAAGACAAGGCTTAGCAAAATGATGCTTTTTCTGTTTATTTTCTGAAACCTTAGCCCTTTTGTTTTCTGTTCCAATTCATTAAAAAAAAAAAAAGGGACAAGGCTTAGCAAGGGGAAGATCTACGCGACATTAGTTAAAGTTGTTTAGTTTTGGAACTTGTATTGTAAGAATCTTCTCTTAAAATTATAGAAAGGGCAATTAGGAAATGGGCACACAATTTCCATGAAAATTACACCTTATCTTTGTTGTTGATTTTAGACTTGGCGACTCGAGACCTGATTGGGTTTGGAGTTTCAAGTCTAACTTTGATCAAGTTTGAGTCGAGGTTAGGTGACTCTTTGAATAGACTTTTAGGAAATTAATATGTACTTTTTTTTCGTAATTTTTTTTAAAAAATAGATATTTAATTGTAAAATAAAAAGAGACTTGTTTAATAGATATGACTTTTTTTATAGTTAAAATAAAACTTTTTATGAAGCTCAAATTTAAAACTTCTAAAAAAACCTCTCAAATGATTTTTTTGAATAAATTTTTCAGATCAATTAATGAGCCTTTTTTTCTATTTTATCTTTATATTTTACACATAATTCTCACAATACCTATAAACTCATCTTCATGTTTATCTTACAAACATAGCTTCTCTATTATAATAAAATGCATAATTTATTATGTATTTAACTACTTACTCAATTTGAATATTTATTCTGAAATTTCTATAATATTATTTGACTTTTTATATATTTTAATATTTATTTTTGATATTAGTTTTACTTATGTTATAATCCATATAAAACATTTGATAAGATATGTTTTCATTTATATTTCATATGGTTTAAAATTATATAATAATTAATATATTGTACTTTACATATTTTTTTAATATACTTTAAATAATATTTATATGCATAAATAATTTTTTTTACAAAATAAAATATAGTTAAAATTTAAAGTATTTTTTATTTTTATGTTGCTAAATAGTCTATTTTTATGTTGCTAAATAGTCTATTGCATAAAGCGTTTTCAAAAAAGCTCTCTTTTAAATGACAGCTGAACAGTTAACTAACTTCTTAGAAATGTTCTTCTCAAAAAAGATCTATAAAACAAATTCTACTAATATAAGCCTAATCAAACAGAGGCTAAGTCGAATTTAAAGTTTTAAGTCTGAGTTTGATCGAGTTTGAATATGATTAAAGGCTTAATTAGGTTTGATTTAAGTTTGATTGAGTATATTTTTATTTTTAAATAAAAATATTATTATTTTACTCAACATAACATAATTTTAATTATAAATTTAAGTTTAAATTAGATCGATCGGACAACCTCAATTTCAATTCAGTTTGAAGATTGAAATTAAAAAAAAAACCTACAATGCAACTCAAAACTCAGCCAAATTTTAAATCAATTTATTTTAATTTCAATTTTTCATAGAAATATATTAATTAAAATTAATTTAAGAAATGTCTTTAATCAATTTACATGAAAAGCATGTCTTTGCCTTCTCTTTGTGATTGAATTTACTCATAGATGTCTTAAATTTTGGGTTTCATTAGTTCCATCTCCCTTCTCAAAACGATGCGTTTTAGACAGAAGACAAATGTACGGCGGCCATCTCCTAATTTCTTCTCTTCTTGCTGGCTTTCAGATTTTCTCGGGAAACAAACAGAGGTAAATCGATGGAGGAGAAAGGCCAGAGCTGCGAGGGCGTGAAGAAAGTGATGTCACCGTGCGATGTGGAGGCTTTAAAGAAATGCTTGGAGGAGAACAAAGGAGACTACGTGAAATGCCAATCTCAGATCGAAGCTTTCAAGTTGTCTTGTTCCATCAAGAGACCAACTTCCACGAAGCTGTAGGAAGCTCGCGCCCGCCCTTAAATTCCCACCAAGAAAGCACTTCAAAGGATTTACCTTCTTGTTTTCACAATAATTTTAGAGTGAAATTGTTCCATTGATATTTGAAGTCTTTTGTTTGATTCATCAAAATTTTCGCCGATCCCGAATTGGCAGCATTAGTTCATTACATCGAAGTTTACCGCACATTATTAGATTGGTTGCCGGAGGCAGCGACCGCGGAACCGGTGGTGGGTTGGTGGCTTGCTGGGTTGTGTACTGTTACAAGTACCTGAAGTTTCCATGTTTGTTAACCCAATTAGGCCTAATTATTAATTATAACTTGTTTTCTTTCCCCAAATTTGAATTATTACGTTAAATCCAATTTGATTCCAGTTAAATTCGAGCATAAAATTCTCTTTATCACTCTGTTTCGACATACCATTCCAGCAATTCTCGTATCATTCCAGTTCGACATTCCGTTTCGATTTTCTTACATTGGAACTAACTCAAACATGGGATTAAGAAAAAAGGCCAAAACTTTCTCAAGGTGATAAAGAAGCATTATACAAACAAATAAATGAGGAACAATGTAAATCATCAATTATCTGTGTGACTCCTTCAGCTTCATGTGACCTGACTCATCCTTCTCGAAAAGGTGTTCGATCAATTCGTCCCAGTTCTCTTTCGTCTGACTCTGCTGTGAAGAAGAATCAAGAAAAGATCCTGCACTTGATCTATGTGAGTTACCCCCATCTTCCTGCTCAACAAATGTTCCATACTGAGAAGGTGTACAAGCATGTGGCACAGATAGTGTTACAGCTCTCTGCAGTGCAGCTTGGTACTCCTGTGTATGTTCCCGAGCCAATGTCTCTTGCCGCTCCATCTTTTGTTTCACCGGGATCTCCGTGATCGAATCTTTCTCCAGCATTAACTGGTTTTAGGAGAAGGGGATGCGGAAGTTAAGATTATATCTTAAGCAACTAATGTTTCCGGATGTATTTTCAAACAAGCAAAGATCAGTACAATCATTAACAGAACGGAGACTTACATCAAGGGCCTTCTGTGCTTCTCTTTCTATCCAAAGAATAGCATGATCGGAAGTAGCATTACACGAAAGAACTATGTGCTCAAACCGCCCATCTACCGGTACTGCTGTCTTCACAACTGGGGGGAATCTTCCACATCTGCAAACATATCAAAGATACACGGCACATTGGTTCATTCCGAATCAATTTCTAATCCTCCCAAAAATTGGCAAAAACATCAAGCTAGACTGGAACTTGGAAATCCAAATGCAGCAGCCTATGTTGGGAATAACTATACAGATGCACTCTTTCTATAGTCAATCATAATATTCTAGCATTCAGAACAAGGAAGCAAGCAAACACAAAGTAGTGTGGAATTGCATTCATCCAAATCATATTGTTGACAGCAAATCTGCAAAAGTAAACTCGAAGTGCTTCACAATACCTGAACGGCTTTCTTTCAACAATGTGATAGAGACGACCAGGTGCATACAATCTCCTTGGATCTTTGATCATCCTTTCCTCTGGTATACACGTGTCTCTCATGCACCGTAGACATAGTAGGCATGGCAAACTGTTGACGATCAACAAAACAGGTATGACCAATATACTAAACAAATGTAGAAACAATATAACTGAAATTGAATTGATAAAATCACTTCCCAACTTCCCATAGCACACATAATAGAATTTAATAATATTTATCATTTTAAAGAACAAGGTAAATGGAAAAGGTGCAGTGTACCAGAAAAGTGATTTGAAGATATCCTCCAAAGGTGTGGCTGTCCGGGGTAAGAAATCATCCTGTTGCAGTGAAATAACCACGTGTAAGCTTTCCAAAAGATTATTGAATAAACTTCAGCAGTTGGTAGGTATCAAACCATACAAATGAAGAGACTGCATATGCAGCCCAACTGATTGCCAATGAGGGCAGCTCACATTTAATGGTCCATGAACACACCGGCAATTATCCTAATAATAAGCTTCACAAAACTAACCTTTCTGTAAGTTGCATACATTAAAACGTACTCATTTGAATCTATCCGAGTTCTCGACTTACGATAAAAATAGGGAATTGTGATAAACATTCGCTTCACAAAATGCCAAATTTATTAGGATGACACTACAAGGAACAAAAGACTTGAGGACTTGCCTGAAGCACAACAGAATTGATGACATCCGCATATCTGACTGCCAAATTGAGTGACATACATCTTGCAGGTGCAATGGCATAGCACCTCACCCTCCTCCTCTCAATGTTGCTCAACTTATCTCGATTTAGCACCACGACTAAGGTCATCATCGCTGCAACACCTGATCCGAGGGAATGCCCAGCAAAAGTCAGAGTATAATTTGGATACTTTTCAACCAGTTCCTTCAAAACCTCACTCTCTGCATCCAACACCCATCCAGCAGCTTTTAAAAGTCCATTGTGGACATAGCCCCCATCAATTTTTTTTTCCCCTAGCTTGTTATCCAAAAGCACCACATAGTCACTCCCTTTTTCCAAATTAAGTCCCCTTATAGCAAGAACTATATCAGTATGATCATGATCAATATACAACAAATATGGAGGTGCACACCCTTGAGTATCTTCGTAAGTCTTTTTCATAACTAACCAATCGGGATTGATTCCGTATCCTCCAGGTGGTTCCCAAAGGGGATGCCGAAGATCATCTTCATAAACAGCTAGAATATAGCGACACAATCTAGGGACAGGCTCAAAATCTTCAGCAGTTGCAATGCCCCAAGTCTCACTGTCATGGCCTGCAGTATGCAGACACCGTTTCCATGCCCAACGGGCACATGCTAGACAATAGACACACTCTAGGACAGGTAAGCCACATAGGATTGACATAGATTTCCCAGAACAAGTTCTTTTCCCTTGTGTCAATATACAGCTATGTAAATCAGGGATAAGAATTCAAAAGGGCTCTGAAAGAAGCAAAAAAACAACCACGAAAAAATTATAAGCACAACCAAGACACGAGATTGAGATCTCAGAATACTACAGATAGGATCAAATGAGAGGGAAAAGAGTAAAAAACTGACCCAATGATTTAAAAAAGGAAAAAGTCAATGTCTTCAATAGCATTTAGCTATTTGATCAAATATACACTAGGCAAAAAGTAGTGATAAGACAAACGAATCAAAGAAATGGAGTCTATTTCCAATAGACAATGAGGTGGGCTTCGAATTCACTAAATAAGAACATAGTCGAAGTTAACAATACAACATATAAAATAACACTACGATTTCGACGAGATTAATGATCAATATAAGGGAGGCAAGAAGACACGACTAACCACAGCTTTGAGATTTCGAACTCTGAAGCAATCAATGCACCCCGAAGATTTACCAAAAAAAAAAAAGCACCCCAAAGATTGAAACTTGGAGCAAAACACTGACCTGGGTCTCCGAGAATGAGCCTAAAGAGATCTTTCAGCAGCAGATGACCATGCTTTAACTAAACCGAACAGAACAACAGAAACAAGAGAACAGCGAAGACCCATCACCGGAATTTACTAATACTGCCGACAAACAAATGATTCAGAAGATGAACACTCGTCGAATGCAGAGATTTCTACGTAGAATAACATCTCTGTTGGAGAGACAGCGGTGAATACTGGTTGTTGGGGCCAGTTGCTTGTACATGTAAACTTTCCAGACCGAGACCGTAAAAGACGCACGCAGCGACTCAGGCTGGGAAGGCTCACCTGCAAGTCAAAAGGGACACATGTTGATCTCGAACTGACCCTTTTCAAAACTGTGGCACGTCGGTCTTGGGTTCCATAGATAAAGATTCTAGAGTTGAACATGCACTGGATTTACTATTTAACTTTTTATGAGTGATTTATTCTAAATTATGCATTTATAAGTTATCTTTAGTAATGATTGATGCATTAATTCAATAATATTAAATTTTAATATTATAAAATTAAAATAAGGATAAAAGATCTTAGAAAAATAATTTAATGATTAAAATTTTTGAATTTTTGAATTTTTTAATTTTCTAATCTTAGATTTTGGTTAAAATTAATAACAAAATACATGACGTATGAACATCAAACATGAACTAATCAAATATCACAAATATAATAATTAAACTCAACTTTTAAATAAGGCCTAAATTAATTAAATTTAATTTAAATTAGTAATTTAAAATAATTATAATAAATTATTATATTAAGTTAGATTTGACTAATTTGTTAGATTTAAGAGTTTGATTTAAACATCACGTGATTATTTAATATTTATATTATATCTATTTTGTCTTCATTTTTTAATCGAAGTTTATAAAAAGGTTTTTTAAATTAAAAATTAAAAAAAATCTTTAAATTTTTAATATTATAGTTTTTTTTAATTTTAGGGGTCTATATATTTTACTTGTGAAACTAATTTAACAAAGTTCTATATAAAATTTTCTAAATCTTTATTTTTATTAAGATCAAAATAAAATAAATAGTAAAATATGATAAAAGATTGAAATAAATATAATAATTTATAAGTTTATGTAATTGTAAATATATTATTTAATATTTAAGGTTTTGGACAACTCTATGAAAGATTGACATTTACTCGGCCTCTGTATGGAAGCGTTAAAGGCTGACCCTTTTCACGTTTCTGTTGCTAAGGGCATAAATTACAAAGCCAGCACGCCCGCCTACTTTAATGGAACCTTTACATTATATGATTAGTAGTACAAGCTCTATTTAACAGCCAACTAATTACATTAATTCTTAGTGTATTCTGTGATCGATTAACTGACAACTGATTATACTAGTTAAGTTAACTAACGAATAACATCAGTTATTTATTTAAAGATGTTTGGTAAAATTAGTTCTTTAATATTAATTGTTTATGTGTAACATGACTTATGAAGACATAATAATTAAAAAAAAGAATTATAAGAACATAAGTATTATATCTTAATATTTATTTAAATTATTACTACTTTCTTTTTCCATATTAACCAAGTTGAGTTTATTTCTTTCTCCATATTTTCTACTACTAGTGTTTGGTGAAGGGAAAACAATAATAAAAGATGACAACTTAAGTAATTTGTAATAAATTTTGAGCATAATTGTCCTTTTGTTTCTTAATTTTGTTAGAGCAAAACGCTCCTCATAAGAGCATTTTTAAAAACTGTGAATTTGGTTTAATCCGCTGACTCAATCAACTAATTTCGAATATGATTATCAACAATTTAACATAATTAAACAGTCAAAACACCTCTCAATTCGTTAAAAAATAGTTGAGAGATATTTCTCAAACAAAGGCAATACATGACGAGCAATGGCCTCCGAGTAATAAAAAACATTTTTGGATATTATGATTATTTAATTAATGCATAATTTTTTTAATATATATTTTGCTTGTTAAGATGGAAACTGAAAATATAAAAGAAAATTAGAATGGTGATCATTAATAAAAGAAAATCAAATTATGAGTCTATTAACTACCTTTTTAAAAAAATGTTTATTATTAAAAGCAGTGTTGTTATACTGTCTCAACCACTTTCAGATATCCATTACAAACTTGTTAAGCCTTTAATTCATTCTAAATTAGTTCGATCAGTTTCAAAACTTTAGAAACTTTGATCCCAACATTTTTATAATTCTACTATATGTTATTATGTATAACTTATGGTCTGGAAGGAACCTCAGAATCTTCAAAGACACAGTCATAGAAGTGGGGAGCATTATCATTAGAGTGATCTTCCAAGTTATGGAACAATTCTGCATAAATACTGAGAGAAGGTAATTGTGATGTTTTGTGTTATGTTTTGTCTAATGAAATATTTTTCAGGTTAGTTTCAAGTTATGGAAAGATAGGTAAAGAGGAGTCATCTCCCTCTTTGCAAGTTATAACAATGTTGAACCCAATCATTAGGGATAGATTGGATGCAAGTAACAGAGGGATAGGTCTGCACATTTTGCAAAGGACTTTAGGGTATGTTTGGAAGTTTAAGATGGAATGGAATAGAATAGTAATTAATGGAGTAGAATGGAATGGAATGAAATGGGTCACTCCATTGTTTGGAAGTTTAAATAAAATAAGAGAGGGACTCCTTTAACCATTGTTTGGAAGTGATACTAAAAATGAATGGGATGGGATGACTTGTAATATTTTTTTTCCAACTAGTAATAAAATATGCATAGTTTCCATAAAACTATTTTAGTAACCCCAAAGCATTTCAATTTGTAGGATGCTCAGAATATAGAAGTGTCAAGAAGATGAACATAGAAGAATAGTCGATGCTTACCTGATGGAACGAAGACAGATGACCCTAGTAGTTGTGAAGGAAAACATTCGTCGATGGAAGAAGCCGGTTGAAGGAGAAACACAATGAACATAGTAACATGTAGTCGCGTAGGTATTTGCTAGACTGGGGCTGTAATTCATTAGTTTTTTTAGGGTATTTTTTCATTAAATTAGGATTTGGAAGGCAAGCCATGTCATTCCATCCCTGATCCCCCAATTTGGGAGGTCACAAAATATTGAATTTTAGATGGTAAAGGATGGCTTCCAAAGCCATTAATTGTCATTCCATTCTGTTTCAAAATAGACTCCCAAACAATGACCTGAGTCATTTGGGCCATTCCATTCAATTCCATCCCTCCACCCACATCCAAACATACCCTAAGAATAAAACCAAAGTCTTACTTATTATAACACTTATTAAGTGCCTCAAGGCCCTTTATCCCAAATATTCTTTATCTTAAATTAATAAGTCATACTTAACTAAATTCGTATGGATTGGATGAGTAACAAATGATCATATGAATTTAGAGGCAAGGTTAAGAATAAAATATTAGATATGTTTTGGTAAGAATCGTCACCTGATTGGATCTAAGAGTTATACAAGATGTTATTGATAAGGATATTATCTACCTAACTTAAGTTTATTTGGTTTATTGAGTGACTCAAAATCAACTAAATTTGAATGAGATCCTAACCTACTATAAATATTAGAGTAATCTTTATGAATAATAGTAAGGACTATTATTTTTGAATAAAATAGTGAGACATTTTCACCAAGCCACTCTCTGAAGATAGATTTTGCGTGTTAAAAAAAGAGCTTGGTATGTACAAACTCTTTGATATTATTTCTACATGAATATTCTCTGCTACCTGTCTTTGCATTTCGTTTAGCAGGCTCCTTTTATTCTGTTTCCTTAAAAACTCTCTTTTAGTTTAGTAGGCTCCTTAGAGATTAGAAAGCTCCTCTTTTTTTAGAAGGCTTATCTCAGGTTGACATTCTAAGTGGCACGTGTCCTAAAAATAGGGGGTCATTTATGGCATCGTTTTAGCTTTTTAAAAAATGCACGCACAGTCTGACAACTCTACGTACGCATCTGCCAGAAGATATGCAATCGATTACACTTCCTTTTCTAGCCTGTATGTCTACTTATCCTCTTACGAGATCAACACTCAGGAATCACTTAATATACCCTAAGCAAACTTCTCTCATCTTCTCATTTGCACCACTTATTCTCTCTATACCCTAACTCTCTACATTCTTATTGTCTCTTGTTGTTCTCTTTTAAACTTCATAAAGCTCTTCTACAATGATAAGGACAAAATCAAAAGGACAAAAAAAAACCCCCAACTTCTTCTGTTAACCATGATGAAGCTCGTATTACTAAACCTTTCTCCTCTAAACCCTAAAAGAAGAAAGTGCTTAAAATACACTGGATTACAAATGAAAATGATTTAGATGAGGAATCTACTCTATTGATTAGATGACCACGGACTAGAGGAAATTTTGTAAAACAAGCTGAGAAAAGTTCTGAACAAAAAGAAACCACTGATGCTGAAAAGAAAGAGGAAGAAGAAACCAGAAAAAGAAAAAGGGAAGAAATAAAGAAAAGCAAAGCGCATGTAACTAAAGATACTATTAAAGACCCTATTGATAGAAAAGGGTTGCCTTAAGAAGAGACATTTCCCAAAGAAAAAAGGGCAAAGAAAAAAAGATAGCCACACACTAGCAAGGAAAGACATCAATACCACCAAAAATGTTTGAATCAATGATAGATGAAGTCTGCTATTAAACACTGTACAAGAAAAGAAAGGTGGTTGCTAGGCCGATCTT
The DNA here is from genome assembly GCA_026413385.1 of Erythroxylum gracilipes. Taxonomy (NCBI): domain Eukaryota; kingdom Viridiplantae; phylum Streptophyta; class Magnoliopsida; order Malpighiales; family Erythroxylaceae; genus Erythroxylum; species Erythroxylum gracilipes. The sequence continues at coordinate 25,523,699 of JANZLC010000007.1, read as the reverse complement.
GCCTCCTATGATGTTTGATGAGATAGGTATACCCATCTCTCCTTAGTTTGTTGCCACTGGTTGGGAAAATTTTTCTAAAATTAGATGAGACAATATACGATGAGCTAGTGAGGATATTTGACACACACATGAAAAAGGAAAAAAATTAATGGAAAGCTAGTCATTGTCTCACTGGTACATGAATGTGATTTTTTATTTTCTTAAGAAATCTTAGGAGATATAATGGAAGTAGCTCCTATAGGGAGAACTAATTTTTCTTATCATAAGTGGGATGTTGATGATCTAGTGTTAGTCGAAGTTGTCAAATCCATTTTCCTTCATGCTAAGATCACCCAAGACAGGAGACCCCAGAGCAGACAATTAGACTTAATACCACGATGTCTTGCATCGCTTTCAGCTACTTCAAATTTTCTCAGGAGTAGTTCAGTTGAAAGGTGTAGCTTGTTGGACACTTATGTGGTGTATAATTTGCTAAAAGGGAACATAATGTATCTTCCAGCTATGATCTTGAGATTCATGGTCGAAAAGGGAAATCATAAGAATACCACCGGTTGCCTATCTTATAGGATATTGCTCGCCAAGATTTTCAATTTGCAAATCAAAATTGGTATGCACATGCTAAGTTTCACCATTCTATTCCTTATCAATTTGGATACAAATTGAAAAACAATGTATGGGTAGACAAAAGATCTGAAAGAGTAGCAGAAAACTTAGATCCTGCTCCAGACCAATAAACTTTGGATCCTCCTCAGGATGAAAATAGTGAAAAACTCCATCAACAGCTATAGAACATTTAATCCAACCAAGCACATATGTGAGAACAAATAGATAGCATGCAAAATCAGCTTCTTGACATGCAGATTCTGCTGAGAAAAATCTTTGAATCCCTTCATTAACTCTGTTGCTATTATTTTTTTCCTGGCTTATTCGAACTTGTGATGGTTCCTTCCTCCCTATACTATTTTATTATTTTTTGATAATGACAAAGGGGGAGAGGTTATGTTGATATTTTTTGCATATTTCTACATATATGATGATATATTTCTCAATATTGCCTCGATTATATGTGATTGAATTTGTGAATGATATATAAATGATAGGCTCCTTTCTTAAGAGACAGGCTCCTTCTAATTATGTCGGAACATATAAAAGTCACAGGTATCTTACGAGATCATTTATTATCTCTTTAAATTTTGAAAAATATATCTATTATTGCTTGTCATCATCAAAAAGGGGAAGATTGTTAGCTCAAGGTTTATATTTAACGATTTTAATGATAACTATATAATATTTTAAAATTCAAATTGGATTTATTTCCTTGTATAGATAACGATATCTTTTAAAGGAAATAAAATCATAGGAAGATTACTTCCTTTCTTACAGGTTCCCTCTTAGTAAACTTTCTTTATTAACATTTGGGAGGATCTTACCTTTCTGAACAATTAGTTCTGCAAATTTTTGTTTCGGCAGAGATGATATTGAAATCCAAAGTTAACTCATAATTAAGATGAAGCAATGGCTAGTTTAACAAAATTGACTATTTAAAGAAGAGCAACAACATTTGTGAAGCAACGAGCATACACAGACTTTCGAAACATTTAAGCAACATCTATCTTCTTGAGAGACACATCATTCTTATTGTGCCTTAGAAAGTGAAATCACTCTATTAAGAAAGAAATTGTTATTTAACAACTTATTTTTATTTTACATTTTATTTTTCTGTGAGCTTTTAGAAGATTGTTATACACTTTAGGTGTGGAAGGTTAGAGAATCTTAAAAAATATGTACTTGTAAGCTTGGAGAGGCTCCTCAGATTTAATACTCGGATTCTTATAGTGAAATACTCAAGTTGGTTATTTAAGGACTGGACGTAGGCTTGGGTTCTAAGTCGAACCAGTATAAATCAACTACATCCTTCTTCTCTCCCTATTTTAAATTTTCGCATTATATTATGAATGTGTGTGTGTTTTTTTTTTTTGTGAAAGGCTCCTTCACTTTTATAAGAGACTCCTTCTATTTTCAACTTGCAAAAGGTTCCTTTAAGTTTTAACAGTTACCTTCTGTTTTTAAATTGTTTTAACAGGATTGATCATTTATTAGGGTCCTTTCATTTAAGTAGGGTCCTATTGTACAAAAGGCTCCTATCGTTTAATAGGCTCCTGTCGTTTAAAAGGCTTTATCATCTGACAGGCTCCTACTATTTTTATTCATTAACTAGGATTTGTTTATTATACGAATTGAAAGAACTTCAAAAAAAATTATACACAATTCACTCTCCTCTTGTGTGTGTTTTCTTTATCATGTATTTCACCAAAAATGTATCAAATAAGGTTATTTCACCAAAAATGTATTTCTAAATAATGCTACCTACTCTGACATGACTAGGACAAAATTGTGGATTTCATTTATTGAACCAAGGGAGGTTCCAATTAATGTTTTGATGAAAAAAAATCATAATTACTCCTAAAGTGATTATTACTTTGATGAAAAGTAATATTCAAACAAAATAAAGTCATAAACTTAAGAAGATAGTGTATGGAGTTGATAAAGTGAATTTGAAGTTTATAATCAACGAAATGAAGATCGAAACAAGAACAAAAGGAGATTAAGGCTCATTAAGGTTATTTTAAATATTATATTATTATTTGTAAGCTCATTTTGTTAATTGGATGATCCAAAAGGCTCACTATATATAATCTTATCGCATGAGTCTTTACATTCATTATGAGGTATTGAAGCTTTTAATTTTAATACAAAAGCATCTTAATCTTTTAAATAATCTTTGAGGAACATATTGGGAAGTTTTTTAATCATCTTTGGATTGATCAAATTAATTTTGAACATTTGAATTTGTTAAAATCATGTTTTTAGGGTAATTAGTTGACCTATATGGGTTAGTGGTCGACCAACATAAGTTAAAGTTGTTAAATTTGAGATTTTGAGAGTTTGTAGCAACATTGGTTAATGTATTAATCGACCAATATATGCATTGGTCAACCAATATTCCAACGACTAGTGAATCTTGTGTTATAAATGCATATTAGTTGACTAGTATATAAGATATAATTGTTGTAACGACTGTTTCTTGGCTGTAACAACTATTATGGGTCCTAAAACACTATAAATATGTGTTTTATTATTGGTTTTAGTATAAAGAAGGTTTTGAGTGTTTTATACATACATTTTAATTTATTCCTCAATCATTTGAGCATCATTGTGTTATATTGTATGCGTGAGCCATTTTGGAGTTAACAAGTGAATAGTGAGATATTTTTTTGTTGTAATACTTTTTTGGAGTGTTGAATATTATACTTGAGGCGTAATCTAGGTGGTATTAAAGTTCCTCTTCACTTTGGAAGAATATTGTAAGAAAGGTTCCTTTTACTATGAAAGATTATACAAAGGTTGTTTTTCTCCTTGAAAGAAGAATTATAATGAAATTCTAAGAAGAGTCTTAGGAGTATACATAGGCAAGCATTATTTTTTGAACCATTATAAATCAGTTTGCACTCTCTCTTTCCTATCCCCTTTAATTTATTGCTAAATTGTTTGATTAAATTATATTAAGCAATTTTTCTAATCCTTATTTATATTGATTATTAATATTTGAGTATATTGATTAGAAAAATTGTTTAATTTTTTAAACATCTAATTCACCCCCTCTTAAGTGCTAGTAAGGACAAAAAAGTGGTATAAAGTAGGTGTATTAGGCTATTATTTCTAACAAAGTCCTGTAGTGAAGATCATAATTGCAATTTTAGGAGCATCATCATCATCATTTAACTAAGAGGGATAAAGCATTAGTAGATCACCTTTCTTTGATGGCAATGATTATCTTTATTAGAAAACTAAGATGAGATTTTTTGTAATGGTCAAAAGTGTATACTTATGGGAAATAGTTTATAGTGGTCCCCATATTCTTACAAAAATTGTAGATAATAAAGAGTTACACATATTAAAGGAAGAATGAGAACCACAAGATAGAAGATTAGTATCCTTTAATAGTAGAGTCATACATATCCTATTTTGTGCTTTAGGAGGAAACGAATTTAATAGGGTCTTTATAAGTGAAACGACTTATAAAATTTGACATACATTAGAAATTACTCATGAGGGCACAAATCAAGTTAAGGAGAGTAAAGAAAGCGTTCTAACACTTTAATATAAATTGTTTCAAATGAAACATGATGAAAGCTTCTCTAACATGTATACTAGATTCATTGATATTATTAATGCTCTCAAAAGTGTTGGAAAGACCTATACTAATTTTGAATTAGTAATAAAGCTGCTTAGGATACTTTCAAATACGTGGGAAGCTAAAATGATGGATATACAAAAAGCAGAAGAAAGATATAAAGAAGAAATTCACAAAAGGACTTCAACTAGAAAATTCACAAAGTTCTTAAAGAAGAAATTCTCTAAAAGGACTTCAAAGAAGGTAAAATGATTTAAAACATAAATCTAATAATATTACTTACTTGAAATGTAGAAAAGCCAACCATTTAAAGTCACAATTTCCTCAAGTTAAAGATAATGAGAAGTTTGAGATAAAATATAAAAAGTAGAAGAAAGATATAAAGAGAACACTAAAAGCATCAACTTAGGATGACACAAGTGAATCCAAAAGTGAGCATTTAGACAAAAAGATAGCTCATATGTACTTTACCGCTATAAAAAATGATGAGGTAATATTCAACCGTAATTCTTGTATTGATAGTGATGTTGATTTGACATATGATGCATTAGTAGTAAGTTTAAAAATCATGAGAAAGAAAAGAAAGAAATTGTCTTCTAAACTCAAAGAAGTTCAAAAAGAGTTATATTGATGCAAAAGTGTTAATAAAAATATAAAAAGTGAATTTCATAGCATTAAAGCATCCAAAAATGTGATTATTGATGATAAACATGAGTTAGATGAATTAAGGTGTGAAAAATGAAACATTGAAAAAGGAAGTAGATTCCTTTAAGGATTCCTTGTCCAAGTTTACTAAAGAGAGTGAAAAACTAGAAAGCATGTTAGGAGTATAAAATAATTTTAATGATAAGCATGGAGTTGGATATAATCGTGAGATTGCTTCTAACACTAAAACTACTATTGTCAAGGGAAAATATTTGCATAGTGAAGAACCATTTATAAGATAACAAATGAATATAGAGCATCTATATCTAAGCATACACATGAAGATAACACATTCACTAGGGCTCCACTTGTGAAACCTTACTAAAAGGGATAAGGTAGTTCTCTTATATATGTTATTGACTTCTTGCCTATTTTTTTTGGTTATTTGGTTATTTTATTCTAATTTTACTTTTATTTATCTTTTTTATTTACTTTTTCTTTTTCTTTTTATTATCATTCATTCATATAGGTCATTTAGAAACATCTTCTCTACTAGTTTGGGGTAAGGCTGCGTACTATTGGACTTCCTTAGACCATGTGTCTTAATGAGATTTATACTGGGTGTTGTTATTGTTCACTAGGGCTCCACCTAATAGGAAACATCATGCTTTCATATATTATGGCTCGCAATATAGGCATTAGAAGTCAATACTCTTAAGGGAAGAATAGACATAATTTTTATAACAATATGCAAACTCATTCACACCCATATAGAAACATGCATTACACCTTTATTCATAGTAGGCATCTTACTTATAATCATGGTAAAAAATTCACCAACCTAAAAGACCATTCAACATATTTAATTCCCAAAGAAAACTTCCTAATTATGCATACTCATATAAAATTCTAATTAATGCATTTATGTATCATCATTACTTATATAACATGGTTGATATGTCTGATTTTTATTGCTTTTAATTGCCTTCATATCTTGATTTTGGTTACAAATCCTTGTGTTTTGATCCAAATGTGAGATAAATTGAGTGGAAATGGTGTGAATATTGCATGAATGTCAATTGGATTATTTTGTGAATTTTGCATAAAGGTTGAAGGGAAAGTTCATACAAATTTTACATAAAAAGAAAAAAGAAGAAGAAGAAAGGAGGTGACATAACTTGTCACCACCGTGACAAGTGCCCTCATGGGGTAACTTAACTTGTCATCCTCGTGACCCATTTTTCCTTTAATTCATCAATTTATTATGTGTCATGTGCAGGAGGGACAACTCAAAAACCTATACCTAAAATAAACCACAAATAAAAAGAGTAAGAGAGGTGGTGACATATTCGATCATACACATCTTTCATACCACACAGACTCATTCAGGACAAAAATAAAGAGAAAGAAAGAAGATAGAGAAGAGAGACACACAATAGAGAGGTGGAAGCTTGGGACAGAGGCGAAAGCGAGAGCTAAAGCTGAATCCTAGTAAACTTGAGCAACCATTCGACTGGGTAAGAACCAAACAGAAGCTGAAGGCGAAAGCAGATGCAAGAAGCTTGAGAGTGGATGGAGATAACCACAACACTCTCACCCAAACACTCCTTTGCTCATTTTATTTATTATTTCTCTATTGTTTTACTGAACTTACTCCTCTGTTAGTTAATAGACTCATACTCTATTAGTTTTTGATAGTTTATTTCAGGTATTCACTTGGTTTATTGCTTCAATACTTCTCTTATACTGATAAAGATGGGATTAAAGTATTTGAATATGATGAATCTTGTTATTTTCGTGATGGGCTGATCTCTTTTTCTTGAGGATTAATGTATCCATTTTAGTCAAATATACATGATTAAGGGACTGTGTTGTTATCTTATGTTTTCTATAGTTTTTGAACTGAATGGATGTAATAGCATGATCAAAATTTGCATTATTTTGGCATTAAACGAAGGATCAAGAGAAGAAGTTTAATATGGACGAGAAACTATGGATGCTTAGGTTAAGAATTAGAAATATATTAACTTAAGTGGTAATTATTAGTAGGGTTTAATAATTAATTTAGATGATAAACTTGTCGAATACGAAAGTTAGATTAGTTTCTTATTTGAATTGATTTAAGAACTCAATTGGTAATTTTAGTAAGAAAAATATCCAATTATTTCTCCTTAATCATCCATAAGAGATTAAATTAGTGAAATTAATTCTCAGGAGTTTTCCACTTTGGTTAATCCATTCGTTTTTGCTCCCAGTTAATTCTGTTTACTTTTTTGTTTAATTTGGTGATTTGCTTTAAAGCCTTCACTCAACAAATCGAGATAAATTGTTTAGGATTGCATCTGTTTTTATTTTTTTTCAAGGTTAATTTAAGTGAACCAATTTCACCTCTGTGGAAAACGACCCTAGGTAATCAACTACAACTACCTCGTATACTTGCAAGTAGGATAGCCTATGTATTTTTAGAACTTATTTTAGGCACAATAATTATTTGGCGTCATTTCCAGGGAGGTGTTTAGTGTTTGTACTTAATTTAATTTTGACTGTGTTTGTCGATTCGTGCATACATCTTTGTCATGTTATGTCATTGAGTTGTTTTAGTAGTTTTCTTTTTAATTCACTGTTGTCTTATTTGGTTTATGCGAGAAAGGAGATCTCAGGAAGGTGAACTTGCTCCCTTTATTGACAACGTACATCGGATAAGAGGACCTAAAAGGGACTTTGAAGACAATCCCAAGGAACCCAAGCCTTAAGATGAAGAGATAGGTGAAAGGTAGTCAGTAATGAAGGAATATGCCAGACCAGTAATTGGTACTACCACTTCGTGTATAGGTTTAGGAGAGGCAGCCAGAAACTATGAATTGAAGAGCATCCACTACAACATGCTGCCATCTTTCTATGGGGTTCCCAATGAAGACCCTTTAAACTTCAATTGAGAATTTTATACCACTCTCCAGACATTTCTATTGGATGGCCTAAATGAAGATTAAATCAGGATGAGGTGTTTCCTATACCCATTGAAGGATTGGGCCGAAACATGGCTAACACCTAGCTCATTGACTATATGGGAGGAGGTGTACAACAAATTCATGGAAAAGTTCTATTCCCATTAAAAAAAACTTCTAAGTTGTGGAAGAAGATAGCAACCTTCACTCAGATGGAGGAAGAGCCATTTCATGAGGTGTGGGAACACTTCAAACTTTTGCTCATTTAGTGTCCATAACATTATTTTCCACTCCACATCCAGAACCAGTTCTTTTATGATGGATTAACACAACAATTTCAGTACACGATGGACAATGTAGCAGGAGGAGCTGTGGGAGAGAAGACGGCTAAAGAAATATATGAAATCTTCGAAATGTTGGGGGCCAATTCTCAACAAAAGAGCGTGAGGGAAAGAAGAACTGGAGTTTATGAAGTGAGTTTAAATCAAGAACTGGCTATGCAGTTAATTGAGTTAACAAGGCATGTAAAGATGCTAACCACAAGACTACCCCAAAACGTTCCAAATCAATAGGTATGTGGTATATACAGAACTTGTACTCATGAAGCTAATGTTTGTTCATATTCTCGTGAGCTTTTCATAAATAGGGAAAAATAAGTGAACTCACTCAGTGATTTTCAACCAAGGGAGCAAAATGATCCTTACTCAAACACCTACAACCTTGGTTAGAGAAACCACCCTAAGTTTATATAGAAGGCCAACAATCCACCAATACAACCCTAACCATAATGCCAAAATTTTTAGAGGTCGAATTATTACCAAGGGCAATCCTCACTTCAAAACCCACCAAGCAATCCTTCTTCGGACAAAAACCTGAATACGTTTATTCAAGTCACAACTCAAAATCAAGAAACAAATAACAAGATGTTCGATTCTTTGGAGGCATCTGTGAAAAGGATTGAGATCCAATTAGGGCAACTAGCTGCTCAAATGCAAAACAATCAGAAAGGAAAGTTGCCCAGTCAACTTGAGCAAGTCTAAGCAGTTACTATTATGAGAAATGGTAAGGTGATTGATAATCATGTTGACATCCCCTCTAATCAGTCTGATGTAGGTAATCAAGAGGAGGAGAACCTCACCAATGAAAGAGGTAAGCAGAATGAAGGAAGCAATGGGCACAATAACTTTTCAAGTCATATTTAGAAAGGAATTGAAACAAGGTAAAAATTTTCTAATCTATATAACATTTTTTTCCAAAGTTAATACTAATCTACCTTTTTTAGGTGTGATCAAGAATATTCCAGCTTATGTGAAGTTCTTCAAGGAACTACGCACTAAAAAATGAAAGTTTGAGCCAAATAAGAAGGTGATAGTTTCAGAGGTTGAAAGTTCAATGCTTCAGCAGCAATTACATCCCAAATTGAAAGACCCAGGGAGTTTTCTGTGCAAGTATCAATGGGTAATGGTGATGAGGTTAAGGGTATGGTTGACCTTGGGGCGAGTATAAACCTTGTACCTCAATCTATTTATGAGAAATTGGATCTAGGATAGTTAAGATCTATAAACATGTCTTTGCAATTTGCTGATAGGTCAATTCGTTATCCGAAAAGAATAATAAAAACTGTGTTAGTGAAGGTTAGAGGATTAATTGTTCCCGTAGACTTTGTTGTCCTAGACATGGGGGAGGTTAAACAATAAAGGAAGGAGCACACCGTACTCTTAGGGAGGCCTTTTATGGCCAGTACCAATACCTTGATTGATGTGAAAAATGGGAAACTAAGCATAACTGTTTTGGGTGAAACAGTAGAATTTTCATCTTTAATATTGTACCTTATTCTTGCTACTACTGTTCTGAAGACTGTTCTTTTGTTGATCAAATTAATGCTGCATGTTTTGATGTTGCATTGCAGGAAGAAGAAGACAAGAAGCTGGACTTGGTGAAAGGAATTGATAAGTGTTGTCAATTGCTAGTTGATGCAACTGAGGGAGAGGTTGGAAAATTCTTAGAGAAAAATCCTAAGGAAGAGAAGAAAACAGTGGAGTCAGTCATTTTGGGTGATCCACCTTAAGCATAACGGTTGAGAAGTCCAGCCAAAAGACATTAAAGACGTGCTAAATTGGAGGCAACCTATATAATTTCTATTTATTTTTTAATTATTTGTTTGTTATTCCTTTTTAGTGAAACTCGACTTAATCTGTTTGCTTTGTGTGCACAGGGCTACTTTTCAATCTCTTCTATTTGTCTTCTTCGCAGTTGTTCACCACTCCCTAATGTAGTATGCCATACTTCACACCGCACCAACCAACCACCGCTTACACTTTCGTATCGTATTTTTATCCTTGTTCTTTTTATTATTTTTACTGTTTATTTGTTTAAGGTCTTTTTGTTTTAATGTTTGTCCTTGTTCGTGTTATTTTGTGTCTTAGATCCCTCTTTTACTTTTTTGTATCACATTAGGAACAATGTGATGTTTAAGTATTGGGGGGAGTATTAGTTTAAAAATAAAAATAAAAATATATTTATTATGTATTATTTGTTTGTTGTGTGTTTGTTTTCCTATTTAGTAGTTAGAGATGCATGTTAAATGAACTCGATCTGGGCTAGGAATGCATAATATGAGTGAATAAGTATACTTGCATGCTTAGGCTGATTGACTTGGATTTTGATTAAAAGGACATTAGCTTGTTATGATAAACGAATGAAACTTTTCATTTGGTAAGAATTGAGCCTTTTTGAACTATTAAACACCAAATTCAAGTATTCTTTGTTGAGAGTGTTCTTTCATGATTAAGGAACTTTAGAACTTGCTTGCAAACACTAGTTGAGATCACCTAATCTTATGCACACATTGAGATAATGAAGACAATTAGGATTTACCCTTTTACGTAAAAAGCTACCATAATGTTATCCTTAGTAAACCCCCTTTACGCTTAACATGTAACTTTTTTCTTGCTTTAAACCCAAAATATGAGCCTTGACCTTAATTATTTATCCTCTTCATTGTACTTACCATAAGGCAAGTTGAGCATTTGAATGACTGTGATTGGGCTTAAGGAATAATTGCTTGAATAAG
>JANZLC010000007.1:25498987-25512741 GCA_026413385.1 Erythroxylum gracilipes | reverse complement strand
GGTTGATAATCATTTTCCTTCGATTTACAAAACTTCTCAAACACATAACACATAATAAACGCACGTCCATCGATGAATAAAGAAGACGACACTGGCATCAATAAAAAATTATGATTTCTTCACATACAAAAAGTGTCAAGAAGATGAACACAGAAGAATAGTTGATGCTTACCTGATGGAACGAAGACAGACGACCTAGCTGTGAAGGAAAACGTTCGTCAATGGAAGAAGCCAGTTGAAGGAGAAACATAATGGACGTAGTAACATGTAGTCGCGTAGGTATTTGCTGGACTGAGGTTGTAATTTCATTAATTTTTTAGAGTATTTTTGTCATTAAATTAGGATTTGGAAGGCTAGCCATGTCATTCCATTCCTAACCCCCCAATTTGGGAGGTCACAAAATATTAAATTTTAGATAGCAAATGATGGCTTCCAAAGCCATTAATTGCCATTCTTCCAAAGTCATTAATTGTCATTCTATCCTGTTTTAAAATAGACTCCCAAACAATAGCCGGAATCATTTGGATCATTCCATTCCATCCCTCCACTCACATCCAAACATACCTTAACTTTTCAGGAAAAAGCTGGCTTTAGTGAAGGAGATCAAGTCAATGGATTCTACCAAGATATATCGGTACTTTTGATGATGAGAAGCTACAAGAGTGCAGTGAGTATAAATGATAGAAGTGAACTAAACCAGTTTGGGACAGTGAGGAGGTCTTAAGAGGAGATTTTTCGCCTCCTTATCTTCGATATTCTAATGCAATGGAGATTTTATCTTTTAATAGAGTTGGAAAGTCCAGTTACGAGTTTTAAGGCTGTGAAGTCTTTACCATGAGATTTTGGTTTTGGTTGCTGAACTGGTATATATTATTTCAATCTATAAATGTGTGTGTTAATGGTTAATGTTTTATCTTTTATGGATTTTCTAAGGATGCCCTTAGGTGGAAGGTTTCAATAGTTCTTGATTATGGTTTCCTAGTATTTCATTAAGGAAGTTGCAGATGTAGATTTCTATTTCTCTTGGCTTCCAATAGTTATTTTTGGCTTCGGAATAATACTTGCTCATTTGGGTAGTTTCTAGTTTTGTACACAACTCTTATCTTTTGATTTATGGTAGTTTCTGATTTACAAAAAAAAAAAAACAAAAAACAAAATATTTTAAATTTAGTTTAATTTTAAATTGATGGATAAATCTTGTTTTGATTTAAAATAAAATTTAACTCAAGCTTAAAAATATTATTTTTAATCAAAATTTATTATTTAGTCACGGTTTGATAAAATTAATATTATTTTATTAAATAAATAGTTCAAAATTTAATTATATTCAAAACTTTAAACTATTTATAAGTTAAAAGAATTGTCATATTAAATAATAGTGATTTTAATGTGAAAGGGCTCCATTCATGACTACTTTTCAATAAGATAATGTAAAAATAGAAAATGAAAATATTTAATATTTAATTAAATTTAATAAATCATTTTAAAGAGAATTTAACAATAATATATTATTTAAAATTAGAGAATGGAATGGGTGTCATTTCCTTCAAAAGGCTTTAGATTGGGCTAGGTAGGCCCATTTAGTTTAGTAATTACGTGAATATATAATCATTTGATATTTTACATTATTAAATTTATTGATCTAAAAGTATTTTTTGATTAATATTAATTAATTAGTCAATTTTAATAAATTATTTGATGTTTTAAATTAAAATATATCAATTAATTAGTTAATTTTAATAAATTAATTAATTTTTATAAATTAAAATAAAATAATTAATTTTATATAACTATTTTTTTAATTAAACTATAAATTTTTTTGGTAATAAAAAAATCATTTTTAATTATATTTTTAATTATTTAATTATATTTAATTTTTATCCAATTCTACGACATAAATATAGTAAGTGAGGAGTATTTCTTTCCAACAGTGGTGTATAAAAGGAGCAACAACTCGCAAAACCCTAATTCTTCATTCGCCCGCCTCAGCTTGTTCACTGCTTCGACAATCGGGAGGTACGTTCTCTCTAACAATCTCAAAACATTATTAGGTTTTCTGTTTGATTACTGAGAAGATGATTTGGAAAAATCTATACTTTCTGTTGCTAGCTTCTTTCCGTTTTCACATAATCGAAAATTGGTCCCAAGATAGTGCTTGTAGCATTAGCAGGTTAATGTGAGTGAGAGTTTATGCTATGAAATGATCTCTATAAGTAATTAATCGCTTGGTATTGGTTGTATCTGAGAAGTTTATACCGAAATTTGTAGTATGAGCTGCCTGCATTTCCTGTTTGTGCTTTGTTCTTCCATAAAATTTGATACCATGATCTGATTTTTTCAGGTTTCGATTGAGATTTTGTAAATATTTCGGTAGTTAATGCATTGAATGTTAAGAAAATCTAATCTTTATCCATTATGTGTTTGTTTGATTTCATGCTTTAGGTTTATACACTGAACATTTAAATCTTATTGGTGTAGGCAATGGCGCCGAAACAACCTAATAGCGGCCTTTTTGTGGGGCTAAACAAGGGCCACATTGTGACCAAGAGAGAATTGCCACCAAGGCCGTCTGATCGCAAGGGAGTAAGTCAATCAAACTCCCATTTCTCATATTCTGATTGTGTCATTTGATCAAATGATTGTAATGTTTAAATACATAGAAGATATGAAGAACTAGTAGAATTATTTGGATATTCTGTATGAGAAGTTCGAAGAAGCTATCACCTCTTCTTTTGACTAATTATTCTGGATTGCAGTTTTGTTGTCCATTCCTCTTGTGTCAAGATTTTGGTGTGTTCACTAATTTGGTTTATCGTCTCCATTTGTTTTGCAGAAAACCAGCAAAAGAGTGCACTTTGTGAGGTCCTTGATCCGGGAAGTTGCTGGTTTTGCTCCATATGAGAAGAGGATTACTGAGCTTTTGAAAGTTGGTAAGGATAAGCGTGCTTTGAAGGTAGCTAAAAGAAAGCTGGGCACACACAAGAGGGCAAAGAAGAAGAGAGAGGAGATGTCCAGTGTTCTTAGAAAGATGAGGTAAACTTCTAAGATATCATACTGCCCTAGATTTATTGTCTTGTTTAATTTTATATCGAACATACACGAACTCCAAGCATCTTCTACTGCATTAAAAATGGTTAGGAGTTATGAAACAAATTTCTCACTTTGCTGTCATAACGTTCTTTGCAGAGCTGGTGGAGGAGCTGAGAAGAAGAAGTGAAGTGCCTTTTCTCAAATCTGAGGTCTAATGAGCTAAATCTTCATTTTGCAGTTAGAAACTAGTTGTTGTCAGAGTTGGTTGTTTTTTCTCTGTGAAAGACTAAATCTTTCTTATCTGAACTTCATTTTGTATTGATTGGAATCAGATGATGCTTGTGTAAGTTCCCCCAAACCTTATGCTGAGATATTATATGCATTGTGTCCCCAAAAAAACGTTGAATGTGGCAAAAGAGTCAATGCCTCACCTTTCATTACTAATTAGGGATAAGTCCAAAGTTAAATATTCAGTCTGCTAGGGTTCGGCTTTAACAAACTTCTTTGGGTGTGATTAAGAATGATATTTTTTAGTTTGGGTTGGGACAGTTGAGTATTTTGAGATTTTAAATTTTTTTGAAAAACTTGCAAAAATATCTCCCTATTTTTTAAAATTTTCGGTACTAGCTGGTATTTTGAATATTGGCCGGTACCGACCTGTACCATCTGAAATGGGTCGATACTGACCGGTATTTAAATTATGTACAACTGACTCTTTGTTTCGTATCTTTTTTGGTCCTGTATACATACCGGCTGGTAAAACGGTATCCACATTCCTGCTTTGAGGTAATAAACAATAATTAATTAATTAATTATTATTTAACAATCTCTTTTTTAATTAATCTTCTTTTTTGAGATAATTTCTTTTAATAATATTTCAAAATTTTTCAATTTAATTCAATCTTTAATTGATTTTATAATGTTCTACTATTAACTAAAATTTTTAAACTTTAAATTTTTTTCTTAAAAGTTTAACTCGTATTTTTTAAATATTAGTTATTTGTTATTAGAATATTAATTAAAAATTTTAAACTTTAAATTTCTTTTCTTAAGAGTTTAACCAGGATTTTTAAAATATTAGTTATTTGTTGTGGGACATAGAATTGGTCTACTTAATTAAAGCTTGAGGATGGGTTACACCTTTGGCATTCATTAGTACTAAATCATCCAACCTTACTACTCATTTCATCCAATTTTAACACCGATATTCAAGTTCAACATATTTACAACTAAGCAACTCGTTAACATTAAATTTAAATATTGCCAAATAATTTACTTTGAAACATATAATTTATTAATTATTTTGTGTGCATTTTAAGTGTAAAGAAAAACATGTAAATAATATTTTAAATTATAATTTCATCGATTTATTTTTAATAAAGTCACAAGACTAAGTTGTGGATGACAATAGATCAAGCTAGCTTAAACTCAACCCTTACTGTTGAGACCCAAGCCTAGACCTGAATTTTCTAAAAAAATTAAAAGTATTCATTTTGTTTATAATAATTAGGCTGACTTTTCATAAAAAACTTAGGCTTAACCCGTTGACTTCAGATTAGGTTGGGCCAAGTTAAGGCTCAATTGACATCTGGACACCAAACTAAAAAGTTGTGAATATTCATATTTTTTAGAAACATAGAGTTATTCTTTCGATTAATAATAGATACATTCGAACATAAATTTTTATTAAATTTATATTTAAATTGAATTCGAATCTAAATTGACATAAGACACTTATTTTGAATCAACATTAATTTAAATTTACCATTACAATAAGAGGTTCGTCTTCGCTTAAGCAAAGTTGGCGATTCGACTCATATTCTGTGTATGCAGCAGTGTTAAATGTTCAGTGGTAAATTTAAAAAAGCATTAATTTAAATTTTTTGTTAAATTCAAATATGAGTAAACTTGAATATATTGAATCGGTCCAATTGTCCTATTTTGCAATCATTATTCGTCATCAAGACTGCATTTTTTCTTTAGGGAAATCCATAAAAATTCCGTTGGTCACGCACCCAACAAACATCACATTGCGAGCCATAATTTCAACCTAAGAGACCCACAATCTGTAACCTTTCCTTATCAAGAAAACTGATCAAGGGCCTAACTAACGACCTTGCTTCTGTCTCATCACCAACTCTCAGATTCATTACAAGAAAATAGTCATCATCTCATCACATGTTAGTTAGTGGGTCCCTTACTTCATGTCTAGTTTAACTAATAGATTGCTGGTTCTCATGCTTTTGGACTTCTCTGCCTAATCCAGCCACTGGCTTCCATCCCATATCAAGACTCCAGTTTTGATTCTTAAGTTTCCTTTTTTCAATTCCTTACTAAATTAGAACTTAAAAGCCTTTCATTCTTGGCTGTTTTCCGTATTTGTTCCATGTCCTTATCCTCTTGTTACCATTCTTTTGGCTTTCTGATATGACTTCTGAGTTTTACGGGAAAGATCTGAGAGAACCAGAATCCAAGTTCTGATACAATCCCAGTTGGGCATTCCATAGTTATAAATTAATCTTCTTCATCGACTCAACCTTTTTGCTACCTTTCTGTTGGAGTAAGTAACTGAGTTCATAACGTTCTTTTCTTCTTTATTCAATCTTTATCATCCCTTCTTCTTGATCAAGCTCTTTGTTTGTTCCCGATTCTGCTTCTGAGTTTTCCCAGGAATGCATTGAAAATCGTCGTTGTCAGATTCTCGAATGACTCGGTTTCTCTTTTTTGCAGATTTTTTCCACTATACACTTATCTCTTTAGCCCAGAAGATGAACATAGCAGTAGCTGTATTGCTCGTCTTATTAGCTCTCCGAAACCTCACATCTCTGTGCTCCGGCGATGAATATGGCCGGCTTCTGGTGCCCATGACTCTGGTTCACGACGCCTCAGCTCGTGGCGCCTGTAAGTTGCTGTACACTGCCATTAAACATGTAATCTATACTTGTATACTTTGTTATTTGATCATTTACACAAATGGGGTCTAAATATAATCTACTAATACTAATCTTAGATTGTCTCGACGGGAGTTTACCGGCATACCATATGAACAGAGGGTTCGGAGCTGGAGCACGCAACTGGATTTTGCAGTTTGAGGTAAGTTTGGTTGGTTTACCTTATTTTTTCTGTTGAAGAAAGGAAAAAAAAAGAGATAAAGATAAAGGTAAATATGGAAAAGAACAAAGAAGAGAATGGATTGTTTTAGCAAAAAGCCACCAATCGGAAGCTGCCGTGTCTGGATTTCTCGGTGGTGGCTTGAAGAAGACGATGGTTCTGCGAAGTTTTGGAAGCTTTTGTTCACTTTGTTTCTTCTCATACGTTTTGTGGCGGGCCATTGGTCAAAAGTCTTAGTCCATAATTTCGACTCTGAATCTTAAGTTCTTAAACGGTAGAAAAGTTGCCGGGAAAAAGTAAATAAACACTTAACGGGAGAGGAGTTTTCCTTTGTCTTTTTTTATTTTTATATAAATTATTATTTATTTTTTTTAAGAATTATTTAAATATCATATACTTTTTTATTAATTTCTAATTATAAAATATTATTTTATTAATATTTAAAAATTTCAAATATTATATTATATTATTTTTTTCTAACAAATAAATTAATAAAATGTAATTAAATAATGTTAAAGAGATATAAGTGATATTTTTAAAATATGACAAATGAAATAAGAAAAGTTAAGTCAATGATTCACTATACTTTCTCTTTTATTTTTAAAACATATTTTAGTAAATAAAATATATATTATTAATATATTATTTATTTAAATATAATTTTATAATATTCAAAAGTTTTTAAAAGTTAAGCTTTATTTTATTAATCATTATTAATACAATATTAGAGTGGTCATAAAAAATTATTATACAAAATTTTATTATGTACATAATAGTCAATATGCAACATCGACAATACTCATTGAAAATCCTGTTAAAACGTGAGATCCGAATAAATTTAGTAATATGCAATCTTACTTTTTACAAGTAAAGAAGTTATTTTAAAAGACATTTACGGATCAATTTATTAAGTCATATCCGAATCCATGATATTGAGGTATGACTTAATAGATCAATTTATAAATGTCTTTCTATTAGTATCAAAGCAGGGTCTTGAATCCATTTGAGATCAACTCTTTAATACCTAATAATAATTATCTTAGACCCTTTAGGTTAAGATAAGATAATAGTTATTGGGTATTAAGAAGTTATTCTCAAATAAGTTTGAAACCAATTTTTTAATACTCAATAATTATTATTTTAGGTCGTTTTTATTGGACTCAAATTTATAAGTGACATGGGCCACTAAATAATCTAACTTATATCCTAAAGAACTGCACATAATGATAATCGGTCATATATGATGATAAGTTAACAAAAATTTAATAAATATTTGACTGGTTTATAATAATAGAGATATTTTGGAAAAAATTCTTTTATTTTTAATTAAAAATGAGTGACATAATTGTATTTAAAACTCAAGACTTTTTAATAGATTTAATGAAACATTTAATAAATAGAATTGACAAATGTGTCATTGTCATATTTTTATTATACTAGAAAAGGAAATGTGATAGGGTTGGATTTTGATTTACCTTCGGGACGGCTATGCATTGCTGGATTGATTATGACCTTTCATAACCTTTTTTTTAATATATTTTTATATTTTTAGGATAATAACCAGTGGAATTTAATGAACAATATATATATATATATATAAATTTTAATATGTGAAGTTTGCTTCATTCATAACTCTCATGTCACGTTCGGCACCCACTCAATTAGGCTGGTGCGTGACACTAGAGCCAGAAGAGTGTACGTGAAGGTCAAGCCATGGTCCCCAGGACTAATAATTCAGGTCTATGTACCAAAGTTTGAAGCCAAGCTAATGGTTTTTATTTAGGTGGCCATAGAGTTAGTAAGTTGGTGAAATTAGGGATGGTAATGGTGGATCAGAACACTAATTATAGAACTTTTAATGTTCAACTCCAGTCTGGACTAACTATTTGATCAAATTTTAGATCTAAATAATGTTATTTTAATATTTTGATTTAATCAATTTAAACTAGTTTTAATATGATCGAGTGGGTCTTTTCACACTTAAATTCAATTCAAAAGTCAGGTGTATATACCAAACTTTGAAGCCAAGCTAATGGTTTTTATTTAGGTGTTGATAGATTAGACCTCGAATTACATAAATTTTAATTTTCAATTATAGTCTGGACTAACTATTCGATTGAATTTTAGATTTAAATGATGCTATTTTAATATTTTGATTGAATCAATTTGAATTGGTATCAATAAGGTCGAGTGAATCCTTTCAAATTTAAATTCAATCCAAAATTTAGATATATATGCCAAGCTTTGAAGCCAAGCTAATGGTCTTTACTTAGGTGTTAGATAGAGTTAATAAGTTGGTGAAATTAGGGATAGTAACTAAAACTTGGCCCATAGAAATTTTACTTTTCAATTCAAGTCTAGATTAAGTTGTTTTAATATTTTGATTGAATCGATTTAGAATAGTTTCAGTAAGGTCGAGTCAGTTGTCGCAAATTTAAGTGCAATCCGAAAAGAGATTGGGACTAAAGAATGTTAAGAATTAAAAAAAAAAAACATATTAACAAGTATGATCTTGGTTGAACAGGGAGGAGGGTGGTGTAATGATATCTCATCATGCCTTGAGAGAGCACAGACCAGAAGAGGATCTACACTTTACATGAACAAGCTGGAGGTGTTCTCAGGAATCCTAAGCAACAATGCTTCTCTCAATCCAGGTACCATATTTACTTTATTTCTCTACAATTTTCAATAATAATGACAAATTAGTCTGAATCGGATTGAGTTAATTAGGCTTAAGACCAAACTCGAGTCTTAGATCGACTCGAAATTTAGACCAAACACCTATACCAAAATAATAATATTTTGATTTAAGTTTTCAAAATGATATCATTATTAACGTTTGAGTTAGGTTAAACTTGGCCCAAGCGCCTAAACTAAAATGACGTCATTTTATTTTAATTTTTAGAACGACATCATTTTAGTTTTTAAAGTTCAGAAAACTAAGACATTTAATTTTGAATCTGCTCTAGCCTAACCTAATTCTAATCTTAATATTCTGATGAAGATTCTTCTATTTTTCTTTAATAAAACCTCAGATCGAACTAGGTAATCTCACAAGAGTCCAGCCATCGGGCAGCCTAGGAATATGTACCTTGGACAATTCAACCACAACTTAAGAAAATAGTATTAATACTGAACTAGTGTTTCATGAAACCTTGTACAATCTTAGTCGTATAACAAAAGTGGTCATCCCGGGAAGTGGTTGAATCGTAAGGACATGTTCATTTTCCTTTACATCCTCAGTTGTCTACTTCACGTGCTTAATGGTTGTCTCCGGTAGTCACTACTTTATCAGTACAGCTATTGCTTAGGTACTTTTTGGCTTCTTTCTGGTATTCCAGCCTTTCTAGCTATGTCCTGTCTGCTCTTTCATAAAAATTCACGTGTGGAGTAATTCTATACAAGAAGTAGACATAAGATTTAAGTGACTTTTATATAAAAGACAGATTTCATAACTTACGGTCTTTCTTTGTTGTATATAGACTCATTTAGATCTAGTCTAGTTTCTCTCTGGGCCCTTCAAAATTTTTCCAACTGTGATCTGGAATTATCAGAGAAACTGGCATGTGTTCTGTCAGCAATTGTTCTTCCAGTGGTGCTCACATGGATGGCAAGTCAAATCGAGTCCAACTTTTAACTAAGAAACAATCTATTTGTATTATTCAAATGTGTGTTGAACCAGAATTCACCTGTTCTGAATCATTTAGTATTGAATAGATCATTGTCTTGTCACTGACTAATGGGATCATTGACAATGAACCAGATTTTTACAACTGGAACCGTGTGAAGCTTAGATACTGTGATGGAGCTTCTTTTGCTGGCGACTCTAAGTTCGATAATGGGGTTAGCTGTTTCACTTGGAAACTTTCATGTGATTATTAAAGGTTTTGTAATATATAACACATTCAATCTGTGCTTATGTGAAACAGAGCTCAGTGCTTTATTTCAGAGGACAAAGGATCTGGGAAGCCATTGTTAATGATTTGCTTCCAAAAGGTTTGGGACAGGCACATAAGGTAAAAAGCTGCTTTGCCATAGTTCCTCAGAACCCTTAGAATTAGGCAAAGGGAGTCCAAAAGTTCCTGTCCAAACCAAAGTTCTTTAGTTGTTATAAGGATGATAATGGTTCCGACTAGATCCAACTGCCTCTGACTCAAGAAAACCCAATGAGGTTCGGACCAAACAATGTCCAATTGGCTTAAACTAACCCGATCTATCAGAATTGAACTTGAACCTAAAGGTGAAGGTATACTAAACCTCCCATGTAAATAATAACTATAATTTAATGAAAGTTTCGCCGATATGTGAGATTGGAGAGGTTCAGTATATATGCAGTCTTTTCCCTTATTAGTGGAGAGATTGTAAAAGCCTTTCATGTACAAGCCTGTAACTTGGCTCCAGTCCTGAATTGTCATCTGGTTTCTGCTTCTTCCCAGGCTTTGCTTTCAGGTTGCTCTGCTGGGGGTCTATCTGCCTTCATTCATTGTGAAGGGTTCACCAGGATGTTATCTGGGAATGCAAGTGTAAAATGCTTAAGTGATGCAGGATTTTTCATGGATATGTAAGATCTGACTTTCGTTTCAAAATTACGGTAATTGAATGTTTTAATTTTACAAATTAAAAGATTTTTCTTTCTATTTTTTCTTGCAGAAGAGACATAAGCTCCAATTACACTATGAGATCCTTCTTTGAAAACCTTGTTTCTCTCCAGGTACTTACTCTTCCTCTGATTCACCCGGCTGTTCATCAGATTATAAAACTATATTCTATGGTCTGAAATTGGAAACTTGTTGTGTTGCAGGGAGTTGAAAAGAATCTAAATGTAGACTGCACCAATCAGCTTGTCAATCCAAAATTGGTACATTGTTCTTCAAACCTATCCTGTCTTCTTCACTTCTTGTCCTTCTGTTTCGGGTCAGATTGAGCTGTGTTTTACTCATTGACTTCGTACCAAGTTCGGGGCATAATGTCAACTCTATTCTTCATAGTTATGACGTTTGTGTCTCTCTTCTGCAGTGTATCTTTCCTCAACACTCCTTACAGTACATTAGAACGCCATTCTTCATCTTGAATTCAGCTTATGATGTATACCAAGTAAGTTTGTTTCTAGTTCTTAGAGTGACGTGGACTAAACTCTAGCAGTAGATTCCAAGCTGACAGGAACATCAAATTTTTTTTTCAACAGATCAACCATGTCTTGGTGCCACCTTCTTCAGACCTTCTCGGTCATTGGAAACATTGCAAACTTGATCCAGCGAACTGTAGCTCAACTCAGCTAGACATACTTCAAGGTCTGTATTTGCATCAGCTTGGAGTTGTACGAACTAAATACTTTCAGATTTTGATGTTCTGCAAGTTCTTTTCCCAGGGTTCAGGCGTGACATGTTGGGAGCTATGATCTCATTCTTCAGGTATTCAACAAGAGGGGGAATGTTCATAAACTCTTGTTTCGCTCATTGCCAGAGCGAGTCACAGGACATTTGGTTTGGTGTTGACTCACCAAGAATACACAACAAGGTATGGTTGTTAAATTCTACCAGACTCTCTAATCCGCAGATACAACAAGCCTATGAGATATCAAGGCTTATATTCAACATTCAACATTGCAGACCATTGCAGAAGCAGTTGGAGATTGGTACGTACTTCGGTAGAAATATAAGTAAACATATCGACTGTCCGTACCCTTGTTACACTTCTTGTCATAATCTCGTACCAGCAGTTTAGGTACGTGAAATTTTCTCAGAAGAAACTGTACTTTTGTCTTGAGTATAATTCTGTTTCTTCATTGATAACAGATCGAAAGTTGCAGGTTTCAACATAGACCAACCAATACAAGATATAGACTCAGCATACAGAATTGAAACTTCTGATCATCTCAGAAGCTAGAAGATATTGGAGCATATGGTTTATAGGAAAAAAAGAAGAAGAAGTGTAGTACAGAATTGTTGTATTCATGGACAGCACACTTGGGCAATTTGTCAAATTATTCAACAAATGAAGGTCTCAAGTTTGAGTCTTTTTAGAAAATTTTACTTAAAATTCAATTGTAACTTTTTAAGAGAAAGAATAAAAGAGAAAAATTCTTTAGCCTGCCTCTTTCTTATTTAATTCGAAATATAAATAATCAAATTGATAGTTTTAGTCATTTTGGTAATAATCGGATCTAAACTCAATTCTTATTATTGAATTCTACACTCTACTCATATTAAAAATTCTAATATGGTATCAAAGCAAATTTAGTCTAAATTCTTAATTTTCCGGTTGTCTGTCTAAATATTCAATCTCAGTGATCCGGTCCGATTATCACTGCGTTTACTTCAAGTAACAAATGAAAGAGTATCCCCACATTTATTAAAAATGAAAATGTTAAAGAGTTAATAAATGGTAAGCGCCAATTAACCAAAAGGCTAGTTCTAGTCATTTTGGCAATAATTGGACCCAAGCTAAATTTTTGTTAATAGGTTCTACACTCTACTCATATTAAAAATTCTAATAGTTATATGACCAGATTTTCACATAGAGCATTATTTACAATTATAGAGGTTTGATGGAGAAAATTAAAGTAATATTTATGGAGAGATTAAAATTATATTACATTTATTATGAAAATAAAAATAAAAATGTTTTTAAAACTATATAATTGATTATTAGGAATGGATTAATACAGCATTAGATACATTTTAATCATTCATTTATTATAAAATAATTCTACATATACAATTTCTATAAATGTTAACCTGTAATTTTCTTTTTTTTTCTCTTCTTTAATTCTCTCTTGTAATTTCAAGAAGAAAATAAGAGAAAGGTTCTATGACTTTAGTTGAAGGAATATAGGACTTTTTTAACATTATATAATTAATAAAATTAAGAATTCAATTTATCAAAATTAGTATTTTATTTATAAATATGACTATTATTACTAAAAATATTTAAACATAATTTTCTAATTTACCCTTTAAATTTTCAAATGTGTAGTTTTTACTCAATTTTTTTCTCATCTCAATAAAATTTCATAATACATCTTAATACAAATATCTAATACTACTAAATACAACATGATAAACATAACAGTAATAATCGATTTCATTATACTTAATTAAGATTATACATAAAAATAAGGCCACTTCTAAAAGACTAGAAGGTACACTAAATAAGGGGTTTGACAACGAGAGGCAGTCCTCGACTAGGCCTCAAGGACAGCAAAATAGAAGGGGAATGACAATAAGCAGGTGAAATGGAAAAAGAGAACTTAGATAAGAGCAAGGTTAGGACAACCTTGTACTCCATGGAAGTCAAATTCCTACCTACACACATTCTCCCACCAAACCCAAATGGCAAAAAACCCATCTTGTGCTTGCAGCCACCGTACAACTTGTCCTCCTCGAACCTCTCTGGCTTAAACTCGTACACATCTGGTCCCCATAGGTCAGGGTCGTGATGCATGGCGACGACATCGATCCACATGTTCGTCCCATTAGGAATGGTCAGCTCGTTTACTCTTATGTCTTCTCTAGCTTGCCTTTGAACGTTTGGTGCTGGTGAGTAAAGCCTTAGAACTTCATTCATCACCCAACCCATCTGTCAAAAAAAAGAACAGACTCTAATTTAATCAA
>JANZLC010000007.1:25453660-25472391 GCA_026413385.1 Erythroxylum gracilipes | reverse complement strand
AGATACAAATCGACTTATCAGTACCGAACAGGTATAAGTCGACTTACACAATGAACAAGTCGACTTATACACTAACATGTTTATCTTGTAGTTGTACATTTCTTATTTCAAGTCTTCTATAGGGGTAAAATTCGTGTTCTAACTTCAGGAGAAAATCTGTATTGATCTAGGCTAAATTAGACAAAGGTGTCTCCTAGAAAGTTGTAGATTATCTTTCTAGCTTTCCAACGGTATATAGTATGAAATTTTTGGACATCTGAGTTGGAAGTTATGATCCTTATAAATGGAGATGCTCATGAGTGTAGACTGTATCTTCTTAGGTTGACCTTTTGAATCTTCTATGGTTGACCTTTTGTATCTTCTTAGGTTAACCTTCTGCTTCTTCTTCGGTTGACCTTCTGCTTCTTCTTATGTTGACCTTCTGAAGCATCTTCTGTGCACTGTTCATAAACATCTTCTGGGTACTGTTCAGTTCACATCTTCTGGTCCACTTTTTACCCCTAGATGACTGAATTTATCTTCAAGGTCTTCATAAAAGTTGTAAATCTTGAAGTCCTCTTTCAAACCATCCAAGAATGACCTTAATCAAATATCTATAGAGAAAGTTATGCCAATTGTTAAGCATCTTATATGCACTGTTCATAAACATCTTCTGGGTACTGTTCATTTCACATGTTCTGGTCCAATTTTGACCCTCTAGATGACAGAATCTATGCTCAATGTTTGCAAGAAAGTTGTAGATATTGAAGTCCTCTTTTAAATTATCTAAGAATGATCTTAATCCGATATCTATAGAGAAAGTTATGCCAATTGTTAAGCATCTTATTCATAAACATCTTCTAGGTACTGTTCATTTCACATCTTCTGGTCCAAATTTCCCCCTCTAGATGACTGAATATGACTTCAAGGTCTTCATAAAGTTGTATATCTTGAAGTCCTATTTCAAACTATCTAAGAATGACCTTAATCTGATATCTATAGAGTAAGTTATGCCAATTGTTAAGCATCTGCTGTGCACTGTTCATAAACATCTTCTGGGTACTATTCATCCTATATCGTCTGGTCCAATTTTGACCCTCTAGATGACAAAATCTATCATCAGTGTCTTCATAAAAGATGTAGATCTAGAAGTCCTATTTCAAACCATCTAAGAATCACCTTGATCTGATATCTATAAGGAAAGTTATGCCAATTGTCCCGAGACAGGTTCAATATGATTGAGAACAAAACCTTGTTTGATTCTTTTGGCCATAACTTTGTTATCCAACCTCCTAATGAGATGATTCTTGTCTCTAAATAAACTAGAGACATAGAGCTACAAATTTTCGAAAGAAGTCAAATTGTAATTCCGATTTGAGGTTTTTCCAAATTTTGTCCTAAAATTGAAGAAATGGGTTTATTCTGATGTTTCACTGGTATGGGTATACCACCCTTGGGGAACAATGACTAACAAGGGTTTATGAAAATAACCCTATAGGATGCTATGATTAGTATAATGACTCTGAATGTTGGGCTTCGGAAGTGGGGTCCAACAAGATATACACTTGAATGTCCTCTGGATGTTCAGGTATATACTCTATAGTAGTAGGGTATTACATAGCTCCTCTTTTATAGCCAAAAAAGCTTAGAAAATAGTTTTGTCAGCTAATGAAAGATTTCATAAAATTACTTTTAGTTTGAATTAAATTGGAATTTAGGCGAGTTAAGTTTCAAACTTGAGATTTTTCAACTCCTTGATACTTTCAGTTAATCTTTCAAATTGGTAGTTTATTACTGAAATTGAATGTTGAATTATGGATTTATAACCATTAATTGAATTTGATTGTTTATAATTTTGACTGAATTTGAGTTTGTCTTTTTTACAAATAAAATTTGGAAATTTTTAAAATTACTAAAGTGTGTAGAATCTTTTATGAAATTGATGATTTATCAATTTAATTAGGAATATTTTTGAGTTATTTATACATTTATTTTCACTGAAAATTATCAATTATTGATCAAATTGAATAATTTTAACTTAATACATTTTTAAAGAAATTAGGACTTCTTTTAATTAAGCACAATTATGGGTCACTTTCACAATTTAAACTAGTACATCGCTTGATTTTGGTCTCATGGTTTGATTACACCTTTCCATAAGTAAATTTAATGTTTTTGATCAGTTTTCCTCAACTTACCTTGATTTTGATTTCTTATCAACTTAGCATATTTCATTATTTATCTTGCATTATACTTTATGATTGCATAGTTTTTGTTGCAACCATTAGAGAATGAAGTTGGTGTGATTAAATTTATGTGAGTGTTTTTCTTATAAGTGACCATAGACATATGAAAATTATTACATAAGACTCCTATACATAAGCATGTAATGTTAAAGTTTCATAATAGAAACAAAATGTTAAAGTTTCAAAATAGAAACAAACATATTTTAGAAGACTTTTGGGTGGACACAGTTGATTGAATCTTTCTATAAGGGCATACATCAATTATAACCAGTTATTAAAATTGAAGCACTCCAAAGTATTGATCCCACAAGGACTATACTACTATATTTATCAATCTTATTCAAAAAATTAAACTAAACAAAACAAGGGTTTATGAAACCAGTTAAATTACTAAACTAATGAAAGTAATACAATTAAGCTAGTGAAAAGAAATCAATAAGACAAATGTTAGGACTTCAAAGTTCACTTATATGGAATTTTCAACATGCAAGGTTGACTATCATGGTTGAAATAACAATTAAACAAATATATTTGTGCCCTCTCTGGAGCACACATGTATATCTAATTAATTAATAATCTTCTCTCAATCTACAATTCTACCATTCAAACTTTTTAAGTATAATTAATCTATTTATTTTTCACCTTAGTCTAGGATAATTTTTTCTCTAGATCTAGAATGTTTATTGTACAATCATACAATTCAAGAGTAAATATAAGGTGACCAAGAGTAAATCCAACAATTCAAATCAAAGACAATAAATTCAACAATACAATAATCAGTTATGCATTAATAATTAAAATATCCATCATAGAAGATATGGTTACATAAAATACTATGAAGATAATTAACTAAAAGTAAAAACTAATCTTAACATAAAAGAAATAAGAGAAAGGAAAAAGTAAAAGAGTTGTCCCTCCTCCAATCTTGGTCCAGATCCCTCTTTTAAGATTAACAATTCAGTAATAAAGGAGGTTAGCCCCCACAAAGAACACTAATAAGAGTATTTATAAGATATGGTTACATAAAAGAGTCCTAAGGTGATTAAACTTGTAATTTTGGGCATCCTCATGTTAAAAATCATGAGCCTAACACATCTTACACTTTTAGACAACACTAGTTAACTTTTAGAACTTTATCGATACAAAATATTTTAATTATGGTGCCAATTCCACTTTATGTATAGTGTCAGTTTGCTTCTGGATAAACAATACAACCATCACAGGTCCAACACAATCCCATGTTCTAGAATTGTGTTGGTCAATTCTCTACTTTTTTCCTAAGTTTTTTTAATATTTTTTAAGGTCGAATTGATCTTTGATGCCTTTTATAAAGCTATTGTCTATCATGACTTAAATTTGAAGTTGATTGGAAAACTATTAAAAAAAGTTACAATTAAATCTGAGTTTTTACCTCAAATTGTCACCTACAAGATAAACATGAGAAATATCATATAATTCCATATAAAACATGTTGTAAAGATGCTAAATTATAATTAATTTATCCCCTAATAAAACGCAAAATATATCCTTGTCAAATTTCCTGTGCTTAACTCATTCCTTGCCATCAAGCAATTGATAAAAGAAAATCCTAGCTAACTAGTGTAGCTAAAACAAGAAATAATTCCACTTTGTAGATGTACAATGGCATTTATCATATGCCATAAGCATTTAAGCCCCTAGGTTTCCCCACTGGAAGAGTTCTAGTCTCTTGATAGTTTATTTACATGATACCCACAAACATTGGTCTACACACATTAGTTAGCTTCACAGTTAATAACATAAGATGCACATATTCAAGCCTTAATTGAATTGCAAAATTAAACACTTTATATTTCTTAAGTAAATCACTATACAAACAAAACAATGCAAATACTATTCTACCTCTATTAGCAAGTTTAAATACTTTAATTTGACTTATTCCTCATAAGGGATCACTCATTCACACAAGTGTAAAATTTTGAGTAAGGTATACTCATAGTCTTTTTAGAAAATTGAACTTACCTTTTGCTTAAGGACCATCTAATCTCCACCACTCATATAGATCTACATAAGAAAAGTGAAAAGGACTTTGAACAAGATTGAAATAAGGCCACAGGTATAACTAGGTTAACCAAGGAAAGGGGATAGGAGATATAAAAATATACAGAATTAGTAAAGAAAAAAAGTAGATTAAGAGAAATATCTGTACGTTAGTCCATTAGCTCTTAATATAATATCTTTGCAACAACCCTTTTTTCCTTCATTCTTTCAAGCATATGTAAGTTTTTTATTCTTATAATGGTCCATCCACTTACCTTTGTTGCCCACCTACCTACCGCATTACCGCATTAGCTTTGTGATGGACGAAGCATTGAGGGGTTTTTTCAGTGGATTTATATCCAACGGTTTGGTCCCTGTCCTTACTTGAGCTCATTAGTTTTTACACCATCAATCTGCTCTTGGAAGAGGACAGACGCTCCAAACAGCTCTTCGTTGGTTCACGGCAATGGCTGGAGGTATACTGTTTTTTGTTTAAAGCTTCCGCTGCTGCACATATATATACTGTTAATATATGTTATTAATATGCATGTGTTTTATACGTGAATCTGTATGAAATGCATGTTCAAATTTTTACAATCCGGAGTCAGAAGATAGAAATGGGGAGTCGGCAACCAAACAACGGTGGTAGACAGGATTTTATTGTCCTGTCATCTGTCCCCAGCAACGGGGACAGCAACCAAACGTGGGGTTAATTCACCAATGGGATCCTCAAAAGTTGTATCTCCGAACCTTTGCTCCAATTCCAAAAGATACTCACCCCAAGGAGGAGGTTCTCTCATCAGCCTGTTCCTCACGTACAGCTCAAGCCATGCTAATGCTTCTCCTTCCAGATACATTGTAGCTAAGCTCACCTTTAGCTCAGCGGGTGTGTGGTCCAAGGTGAAAAACTGCTCACACTTGAACACCCATGTTCACAAATTATCTCCTTTAAACACTGGTAACTCTATTTTGTTACATCAGTGGGAATGAAGTAATGTCCTCCATAACCTACGTTGTCGTTACTGATCTCCGGACCTCTCTGTTCTGCAGTTGTTCTTGTTCCATGTTCATTGTCATCCTTATGCAATAACTGACCAATCCACTCTTTGAGCTCTTGCATGCTTCTTTAATGTCGCATCTCTAGCTCTTGCATCTGGTTGCGTAATCCTTCTTCGACTCTCCTCCATTCTTGTCCACAAGTTCCCTTCGCCATTGTCGCAGTGATTGCTTTGGTTACGAATCGTCTCTGATACCAATTGATACGATTCTTTTAAGAAAAGCTAATTTTTTGTTTTAGGGTTAGAAGCATTGAGAATTAGAAGAAAAGAAAAAGAGGCCACTAGCGGTTTTATCCAGAATTTAGGAGTGGGCGTGCTTTTGGTGGCAGAATTATGGGGGTTCATTCAGGCCTCAAACTGGCGTGGGATCGTGGCTATCAGCATGTGGTAATTGAAGTGGACTTGCTGGAGGTTATTAATATTCTTTTCTCTTTTAATAGCGTTATGTCTAACATTCATCCTTTGGTAACAGGTATTCGAGGGTTGATTCATCGCGCATGGGAAGTTCAAATACAGCACATTTATCGGGAAGGATGGTTCAAAGCTAATATGTGCCTAAAATTAAAATAAATAACTTTTAATTAGCATAATTTAAATATTAAATGGATAATAGTTCAACAAATTATATATCAAAAATATACAAAAATGTCTATTAACAGAGCCTAAAGAACAAGAACAATGAAATATTAATAAAACACATTTCTGCATTAGTTTCCAACAAACTGTTATTAACTTCAGTCTTCGAGAGCTTCGTGTATTGGACTACGTAGTGGAGACTAAGATTATGTTGGGTTTATAATAAAATGTAATATTATTCTATTGTTTGGGATGATGTTTTATAATGGAATGGAATAGAATGAGATAGAAGAGAAAGATGTCATATTACATTCAATTTCATCATAAACAACTTTACACTATATTACATTATAAACCTTTCATCTAAACAACATTTCACTACATTACATTATCAAACCTTTCATCCCTCCTAAATAACAGTTTTATAATATTACATTCATTTACATTCCATTTTATTATAAATTATTTTATTTCATTAAAAACTTTACGTCCAATCCAAACATAACCTAAGGTGTCCAATTCGGAGAAGACATTTGCACACTTTCTACTAACACGCGAAAAGATAAATAGTGATCATATATGATATATGTAAGTATGTATGCATTGAGGTGTACATATACACAGGCACACACGTAAAAAGATGCAGAGATAGTTTACAAACATTGACCATATTGCCAAAAAGATTGGTGATAAGGTGATGGGCAAATTTGACGCTGTACTGAGAAGCCATTGTTGGTTGTCCTTGATAAACGCTGTGCAGTCTTTGCATATCTTCGATATGTATGACTGAGTTGGCTAACATATCACGTAAGGGTCCATAGCTCAGTGGTAGAGCATTTGACTGCAGATCAAGAGGTCACCGGTTCGAACCCGGTTGGGCCCTTTCGCGACTTTTTTAAAATTTTTAGTTCTTGATTGGACTTTAAAAAATAAGCACTACAAATTCTTTTATTATTAAGAGAAGATATCAAGTTTAATTTTTTTATTGACAAAAACTCGTAATTATTATTATTTGATACATAATAAATTTAAATTTAAATTTACGTAACAAGTTTCAATTTTTAATACTTCCTTTGAATCAATTAAAAATAAATAACTCAAAATTAAATAATAAATTTAACTCAAAAATAGTAAATCTAATACATTTCCTTTTTTTCTAGTCGATGAATATAAACTACATTTGATTGCATATGCTTGATTGATAGATCACAGTCGCCATCTAAAACTCGAGTAGTTTGACAAATACGACTTAACTCTTATCCAATATTTGATCTTATTTTGGTGTTTTTCAGGACCAAATCACAAAAACTGTTCGAACCTTAATCAATTTCCAATGTATTTATTGATTTATTCAAAACATGTGACTTGTGAAGTCCTTGTTTGTCTTTACATAGGAAGAGAACGAGACATTTTTTAAGAAAATTGTCCAAATTTGACAAGAATTCCATACATATTGTATTGTTGTAATCTATTATTAAAAAACTGAACTGGATCGAGCAGTTCAACCGTCAAAGTTTTGAATTAATTAGTTTTTTAGTTCGATTTTTAATTTCTCACGTTTGATTTACTTTAATAAATTTTGTTGTTAAAAATTGATCAATTTATTAATTAATTGGTCGATTTTTATAAATTAATCGATTTTTTATAAACTAAAATTAATTAATTAATTTTTAATTAACAACCTCCCTTTTCAATTAAATTTTAAATTAAAGACAGTCTTTTTTAATATTATTTCAAATTCTTCAAATTTATTCAATCTTTAATCAGGTTTATGTCAGTCTAATTCGGATTGAACCTTTTAAACCATAAACTTCTTATCTTACCGATTTAATGTTCGGTTCGGTTTTTAAAATATTAGTTGTAATATAAGAATATATATTAACATTGTAAACCATTCAAGATTCCAAATTTT
Organism: Erythroxylum gracilipes; assembly: GCA_026413385.1. Lineage (NCBI taxonomy): Eukaryota > Viridiplantae > Streptophyta > Magnoliopsida > Malpighiales > Erythroxylaceae > Erythroxylum > Erythroxylum gracilipes. The sequence continues at coordinate 25,464,601 of JANZLC010000007.1, read as the reverse complement.
GGACCAAGAATTTTCTTCTTTTTTTTTTTCCTGTTCTTGTTTGCGTTTAAAATGCTCTAACTTACAAGTCAAAAAAAAAAAAATCGTATGGAGCCAAAAGTTGAACGACAATAAGCCAATTAGTAATAAGAAATTTAATACACGTTGATGGTTTCAATCCTATAAGATTGGAAGGCGTATGCTCGAAGTCTTTGACGGTCTATCATTTGGCATTATACAATTCATAAGGTTGACAAATGGCCCTTAATTCGGCTTGATCTGATCTTTCAAGAGGTGACTCAATGGGTCACGGTATAAGTCTTGAGACAATTCAAAGTAATATTATTTTGATTTCATGTTTTGAATCACGTCATTTTAATTTTAAGTTTTTTAAATTGAATTTGATATATTAATTTTAAATTAATTTTTATTATCACCTTATATTTTATGTAACCTTTATAATCATTTTTTTTCTTTTTTTAGAAACGGAGGAATCTACAACTGCTATACTCCACACTAAACAAGTTCTATACGACAGACTCAATCGAAAGAGTATAAATAGGGAGATTTAAACACATGACTTTTTGGCCTAATTCTTCTCCACTTCACTAACTCGACCATCACTAAGAGCCAAATAATTTAAAATAATATATTTAATTGAAATATGCTGCATATTTTGTATGTATATCAAAATATATGAATAAATAAGGCTTTTTTAATGTAAAATTAATAATTTTGATCGAATGTGATTCAACTCGATCCAAGTTCAATAAATTAAATATGAGTTTATCGAATTTTAGATTAGTTGATTTGGTCCAAATAAATATAAAAATAAAATTATTTTTAAACATTATTGAAATTTATTGTTATTAATTTTACAAAGTTTAAGAAATCTTTAAAAACAGTTTATATTTTTTAGTTTTTTAAAAACCCTTCTTTTATACTTAGAAATGATGTATTATATAGGAACATCAAATATGAATTAATCTAATGCTAATTATACAACAATTCAACCTAATTTTTAAACCGAATTAATTAAACTTTACTTAAATTAATTATTTCATGTAATTATTTTATAATATTGATGTAAGTTAAATTTAATTAATTTAAATCAAATTTAAGTCGACATTTAATTAGTTCGTAAACAATATTTATATTTTCTGTATTTTATCATTATTTTTTAACCGCATTTTAAGAGAATGGATATATGTTTTACTTTTGATTTTGTATTATTTGTAATTACGCATGTAATATTCTTAATAATTGACATCTGATTGCCTCGTATTATTTGCAATTGGTAAATTAAAAGCAAATGAAATAGTGAGAAGAATTTAAGTACAAGGCCTAACTCCTTTTTTGTCTTTGAATAGTCATTTCAGATGGAAATTGAAGCCATTTATAGGAGGAGGAGACGCCAAACCTCAATCTTCTAAATTTCCAGTCATCTTGGGTTCAACGTTTGGTCCGTCCATCCGCCATTGATAGCGGCTCGTGATTGACTGCTTAATTGAGTGAATATGGGTACAGTGTCATGCCCACGAGTATATATAAGGATAAGTCATGTTCCCATATCTCCGCAACCACTTCTCTTCCAATTCTTAACTCTCATCAGTCATCTCTGAACACAGCCAGCTTCTCTTCCAATTCTTAACTCTCATCACTGAACACAGCCATGGCTTGTAACTTCATCTTTAAGACCCTGTTACTAGCCGCTTTTGTCATTGCACTTTCTGTATCAGGCACTCTTGGTAAGTGATTCTGACGAAAAAATCTGATTCTATACCAACTGGGTTTTGATCGTAGCATGAAAAAATTTGTATATGATATGTCTTCAGGTGAAGTAACATGCGAGAAACTGGACCAAGACACATGCGCCTTCGCCGTCTCAGGCTCCGGCAAGCGGTGTGTGTTGGAGAAACACGTCAGGAGGAGTGGAAAAGAAGCGTACACTTGCCGTACGTCGGAGATCGAAGCTGACAGGTTGAAGAACTGGATTGAAACTAACGAATGTATCAGATCATGCGGGCTCGAGAGAGAATCACTCGGAATCTCATCAGACTCACTTCTCGACTCAGGCTTCACTCGCCATCTCTGCTCTCATCAGTGCTACGACAGTTGCCCTAATGTCGTTGATCTTTACTTCAATCTCGCTGCAGGAGAAGGTAAAACACAACAAACACAGCACAACAAAACACAACACCATCTCCTTCTTCTTCTTCTTTAGCTCCGTCAAGTTCAGGTAAGTCGAATTAATCTGATGAACATTTTTGTGGTTTCTTGTAGGTGTTTTCTTACCCAAATTATGCGAGGCTCAAGAGGGAACTGCACGTAGAGAATTGATTGCAGAGATCAGAAGCGGAGGTGTGGTTGCACCAGGACCAGTACAAGCCGTGAAGTATGGTGTCGCACCATCAATTGCACCGGGACCAGTACAAGCCGTGAAGTATGGTGTCGCACCATCAATTGCACCGGGACCAGCACAAGCCGTGAAGTATGGTGTCGCACCATCAATTGCACCTTGTTAGTTCACGGGACAAAGAACAATAAGATATAGAGAATCACTTTAATTAGTATATAGTATGATGTATGTCTTGCAAGTAATTATGGAGTTTATCTAGGATTCCGGTAGCCGGGTTGGGTCGGTCGATCGAAACGAGCATGACTAGCTAATCAGAGGGTCCATTACGTGTGTTAATTACAAGAGTACTTAGAGTTAAGCTGGTTTTATTCTTAGTTGGGTTCGCAAATTATTGTATATGTTTGTTTACCATTAAGAATGTGTGATAATAAGAGACCAGGAGTCTAGCTTCCATCATCTTTTCTGCTATTTTTAACCTGTGATGTGGTAATTAGTCTTCATGCACATGCACATGCACTGAAATTACTGAATGCCTCTCAAAGAGCAGAATGGCAGCAGCCCGACTTGGCCTGATTATTCAGAACATGGTCGGAGTTTAGCCTGAGGTTTAAACAAATTCGAGTTATCCAAATGGTCCAACGATAAGCTTACCTGCAAGAAGTTTCAAGACTATTATTTTGCATTAATTGTATGCAGAAACCAACATTACATTGACACGAGAAAGCAAAAAATTACAAAAAACAAAAGAACATTGATGGCCAAAAGATGTAATTTTCTCAGGAAATGCTCAGGAATTTTGGACAAATTAATAAGAGAATTGAGTAAATCACATCACATCTAAAGTGCTCGGCCTTTTATAATGTCAATGCTTATTTCACTTGGATCTGTAGCTTGTAACTCCACTTGAATTCCATCAAGTTCCCTCTTGAATCTATCTTTGGAACTTGCATACACCATTTTATTTCTTACCCTCGCTGCATCAGGTGCCCTGCAAGAAAAAGATTCAACAAAAGATAAGTAATTTGATCTAATCCTTGAATGTATCTGTTGTTCAGATTAGTTTTTCATTTCAGCTTAAACATGTTCCTGTTTCTAACATATCAAAACAAGTCCTCCTTAATCTTTTTCCTGAGGGGACACCACACTACTCAGTTTTCTGTCAGGAACAAGACAGAAGACTTAAAGAAATGTATGAACTTGTGTTCATTTCTTTAAAAATGGAAACAAACACATGATAAATAGGATAGAGACAATATGAACATTAGACATAGAATAATCATATATCACTAATATAGTAATTCGAACGGATTAAATTTGACTTAAATTAATAACATAAAATAATTATAACAAATTATTGGTTTGAGTCAAATTTAATATTAGTTCAGTTCAAACTTAAGAGCTAACTTAAATCGTCGTATAAATAATATTTTATTAGTATAAATATAATGTTCATTATTTTGTTATTAATTTTTAATAAAAATATAAGATGATTAATTAGCTATTTTAGAAAATTAGAATTTAGAAAATAATTTTAAAAATCAAAAAGTTTTTCTAAGAAGGTTTACTTTGTAGAGATTTGAAAAGAGTTATAATGTACATAATCTTTCTTTTGTATTTTTATAAAGATATTATTTCCGCGATCTAAACACTTAACCTTATGTCACAAAGTTACAACTTTAACGTACCTTCGAGACTAAAAGAAAATTATATAAAAAATAGTAGCAGTAAGCATAGAAAACCAAGTGTGGTTATGTAAGAGGAGAGAGTACCAAGCAATGAAGAAAATTTTGCTTTTCTGGCAATTCTCATCGGTGGTGAAGTCGAAGTCGTAGACGGCGTAGCGACACTCATCGGCAGGGAGACAGGCAGTGAAGTTGTCGTAGGTTTCTTGGGGACTCCCAAGTTTCTCTACGACCACTCGCTGAGACTCAACCTTAAAGACTATGAATCTGTAGTTCCTCTTGGCTTTCAGTTCCAAAAACTTGAGCTTACAGTCATCTTCCACAGCCATTCCAGACGCCGAGTTTGCCTAACCCAAAATGTTTCAGTTTTGAACTAACAATGAAAAATGCATAAACCACATAATTTTCATCATATATATGAATGCAATTCAAACAAGATTTGAACATGCGAGTTCGTCAAGTGATTTATTCGAACACGAAGTAGCCATTAATCGGAAAACATAAATAGCAGCAAACAAGAACATAATGACTAGAAACCAAGTTTGTTTAGGGAATCCATTGTTGAACATTGATAGGCTCTTGAGGCAATGCAATGTGATAATTTAAAAGATAAATCATAAAAAAAGAAGAAGAACGTAATCCTTTTCTCATTAATCATCCATCAAACACAATAAACAATTGATGACGAGGAAGAAAAGAGAAAGAAATACTGAGAGTACCATGTTGTCGTCCTAGGAAGACAGCAGAGGAGGCTTGTGCGAGAGGGAAGAGAAAGAGAAGGAGAAAATGGAAGAGTATAGGAAAAACTGAGATTGGGAGATCCTTAGTTTTGGGAGACAGACAACATTAAGAGGACAGACAAACACGGAGAACAAAGAGAAGTTTCAGGGACAAAACATGGGTTGGAAATTCTCTGTGGAGCTTTCTCATGGCTGATAATTAATGATGATAATGGGCTGAGTCGGCCTATACAAAATTATTATATATTTTTCTTAAAACGACATCGTTTTAAGGAGGAGGTATTAGTCTTTTAAACCTGATTCTAACTTAAGTTTGATCCAAAATTCGACCACCTTAAACTTAACTTATTGATTTCAAATATATTAAGTGGTCGTTTTATCACAATAACTTAAGATGTTGTGTGATACTAATTTAATTAATTTTATATATTCATTAACACACAATTTCAAGTGAAAAACTCACAACCATTTGATTATAAAGACTCTAATATCATATTAAATGACCATTTTATCTCAATAATTTAAACTATTGTGTGAGGACAACTCAATTAATTTTATATATTTACTAACAAAATCATAGCAGGAATAATTGCTAATCATAGTCTAATCTTTAGTTAATTTCATATTAGGCCTAACCCTCCGAATCAAGTCCCGGACAGATTTTGGAAGCCAGAGAGAGCCCATTAATGCTCAAACCTTAACATTAAGAGTCCGAAACCTCCCTCACCTCTCGTCTTTGCTTCCTTAATAGATCACTACTGGTTAGCCTCAGTATCCTTTTTTCTCTGGATTCATTCATCAGACTACTCAACCCATCAAGCTCTGTGAGTAATAACATCTCAAACCATTTTGTTTCTGATTGTTCTTAGTCGTTTCAGGTTATTGCTCGTAGCCTATTTATGCCTTTCACATACGACATGTTTGACAAAATGCTTCAAAGAACTAGCTTGCGAATTATTCTTTTCGTTTTCGGGAAGAATCTTTTATCTCAAATTCAAGAGATTTGTATCATGAATTGTCCCTTGTTGACATCCACTTGCAGAAACCGTAGTGCAGGATCCAGATTAAGATGGCATTTCGAGGGAAGGAGATTATGAAGAAAATACTGAAAAAGGTGGGCCAAAATGGCTTGGCGCCAGGAGTTGAGAAATCTCTCAAGAATCAGTTGCCTAACAGCAAAGTCATAATGGGTCGAGCAAAACGCGGTATTTATGCTGGACGACATATCCAGTATGGCAATCGAGTCAGCGAAGATGGTGGCAACAAGTTCGCTCTCTCTCTCTCTCTCTCTTACGAAACGTTTCGCTTTCCTAACTTCACGCAATGCATTGCATAGGACACTCCAATTTCACAATCAGCACTTAAGCTACTTCCACTCAATGATAATATTTGTGTACCTCGTAGAAATTGGTTGGAGTTTTGTTGAATCATCGAGTTTATATTATGAATCTGAGGTTTCAGTCCATATATAGGATCTTAACAAGAAAATTCCTATCAATCAAATAAAGATAATAAAGAAAAGATCAGTTCGGCTCTATTCCATCGTATTCCATACAAATAAAAATAATACCGAATCAAGGAAAAGCAAAATGGGCGAACTGGGAAAGAAACATTATCAATGGAGTCTTAATGCATGGATTCTCATGGCTATTGTCGTCCTCTTTTCATGGTGTTGCAGTCATAGTTTACAGCTTTCATTGACCCGCTTGTAAATTTAATCCAGTAAATTCTTTGTCTGCCTTGCTTAAGGATTCTTCTGGACTATTAAATGTAGTGTTTTTGATGACTGGTGAGAGATCATTTCATTTGTGATGACAATTCTTGTACTTGAATCTTGTTGCAGACTCTGCATAGGCATGTTTAATGAGGTGGATTTGCAAACTTTTTGCCTGATACGATATTAAGATCTTTACATATTGGTTTGTCTTGATTTGGATTTTGTTGCGCATCCATCTTTGTATGGAAGAGTTTATGACCTCCAAGTGTTTCGTATGTATGTTACTAACAGGACAAGGAGGTTTTGGAAGCCAAATGTCCAGGAGAAGAGGCTCTTTAGTTATATTCTAGACCGGCACATTCGAGTCAAAGTTACGACACATGCCCTCCGTTGCATAGACAAGGCTGGAGGCATTGATGAGTACTTGCTTAAAACTCCATACAGTAAGATGGATACCGAAATGGGGCTCGTCTGGAAAGCAAAGATTGAGAAACTGTATGAAGAACTTGGAACAGCAGACGGATCTGAAGATGTAGTTGAGCTTGGACGGGGTCTGAAAACTCTGGCATTAGGTAAAGAGGATGGTCACAGGCAATTTAGGGATCGAATTCTTACTGCTTTTGGCAAACAGAAGCAGATTGAGCAAGCAAGTGCTGGGAATGGGAAGGCAAGCTCGCGAGTCTCTGTCTCCTACATTATATGCTCGAATGATTTGAAAGAGAATTCAATTGTTGCTAACTATTGACTTATGAGATGTTACTGCTCTTGAACAAGTCAATTCACTTTTTCACACTTTTGGTTAAGTACTCGTAATGCAGAAGTTTGTCTCCTGAAGATAGACGTCCAGCTTTAGATGCCTTTGTTTCAAGATAATATGGTATATTTTCATAGTTTCCAATGTGGCCATGAGTAACTTGCAGTGACATAATTTGTACTAGTTTGACAATTGGGCTCATTCAGCCGGAAGTTAACAAATAAAGCCCGAGTTAAGCTAATTGTTAGGCATTTGCTCACGTTCATGCAAGATAATACTTCTTCCGATTCATAATAAGTATATATATTTTAATTATTCAAAATAAATGTCATTCTTGACTTTGTATGTATGTTTATAATTTTACTTCCAAAATTAACCTTTAATTTCTCTCTCATCTTAATTACACAGATCACAATTTCAAGGCAATTTAATATGTAATTTTTCTCATATGCTAATTATTGCAAATTATCTTTTCAATGCACTTAATCATGTTTCTTTTTTATTTGCTTCAAAACCTTTCAGTTGTTACCTTTCAGTTCTCAACAAACTGAAAGGTTTTGGTTCCTTTACAAAATTTTTAAACATTATGTAAATTTTTAGGCTATAAAATTTTCATATGTTACTGTGTTTGACTTCAAATTTGAATCAATTAATTTTAAAAATTTTCGATAATGATGAGATCAATATACAAGTTAAGACAAATAGACATGTAACTGGCCGATTGTTGTATGAGATACTGAGTAATTTCTGTTGACAAATTTGCTTTAAAAAATAAACGAATAATCATAATGGTGGAAATAAAGGGACGCCCATATAAATTGTATAAATGAAGATAAAGAGTTTCAGTGCTTAAATACATTGAAACTTTAAAAGTTGAAACATCGAAATTCTAAAAGCATTAATTACTTCATTCTCTTATAATCTTATCAACCATTTATAACTTTACGGGGGTCACGAGGTAACTTCATGGGAGTATTAATAAGGGTATATTTATAATTTCATTAACTTTCTTAATAAGCGTGCATTTTTCTAAAACGACACTTATTATGAATCGGATGGAGTATCATTTTAAGCCCCTACCCATAGGTTAGGATACCCTTTTGGTATCAGCTGGTACGTATCGTACTGGATTAAAACTTGTATAAAATAAGGGGTAGGTTGTATCAGGTTTAAATACCGGTTAGTATATGCCGATTTTGGATAATACCGATCAATAAAGGCTAAATATTGGCCGGTATCAAAAAATTTAAAAAATATGAGGACTTTTTGTAAAATTTTCAAAAAATTTTGAACTCTCTCTACCTCCTGCTTCTCCTTCCCCTTCTTTTTTTCAAAGTTTTTTATTTAGTTATTTTATTTACTTCAACTTTTATAATTATTGTTATTTTTTAATTTTAATTTTTAAAATAAAATAAATATTTTTATTACTAATAATAATTATAAATTAAATAAAACTTAAAAATAAATTATTTTATCTAAATTTATTTTAATCTTTTATTAATATTTATTAATAAAAATATTATTTAATTATTAAATCAAAATTTATGTAATAATTAATTTTAATTAATTAATTAATTAATATTAAATTAAATTGTTTTAATTCTTATTAATAATAAATATATTAAATAATATATATTTAATTGATAGTAAATTAAATAATATATATTTTGTTTCAAGTTTCACTTCTAATTGGTCATTTCAGCATCACAAACTCCTGTTGTAAATATAATATGATTTTTATTGTTCTTTTTATTTGATGTTTTGATATAATTATTATTTATTATATGATGAAATTGTAATATTTCAAATAACTTATATTGTTCTTAATTTTATACTTGAATGATGATTAAATGATCTTTTTTGTATATTAATTGTAGTTATTGTTTATTTGTGAAATATGTGAAAATTAATGTTAATATAAATAAATAAATTGCTGTTATTTAAAATTCTTATTATTATGTTTTTTTGAGACATGGTTGATATAAATTATAAAGTATACAATATAATATACTAATAGACTATTTTATAATTTTTTAAAAAATTTAGAGACTATTTCATAAATTTTAAAAATTACGGTATCTGATATTAATCAGTACCGATACAGTATTATACTAAAAACCTAATCTAGTATCAATGTCGGTACAGTATTCATAACATTGCTTACTAGGTATCTGTAAAAATAAATTTTTAGTCATCTTGAACTTATGTAAAAATAGAATATCACCTTAAGATTTTATGGTAACTTTATTATAATTAAAATTTTTATAAATAAATATAATCTATAAATAGTTTGATAAAAATTATGTAGGCGAACATTTTGGAAAACTTTTTAAAAAACCTTTAAAAAGAATCTTTAACTTTTGAAAGAGTTTTACATAATGATTTAAACTGATTCCATTAGTTTAATCGTGAAAAAATTTAACTGACTATTTTTTCAATTCGATTTTTAATTTTTTGATTCAATATATTTTAATAATACTTGTTGTTAAAAATAGATTAGCTTATTAATTAATTGAATGATTTTTGTAAACTAATCGATTTTATAAATTAAAATAAATTTATTTATTTTTATTTAACAGTCTTTTTTTAATTAAACTTCAAATTTTCAATAGATTAGGACAATTTATTTCAATCATATTTCAAATTTTTTAATTTTATTCAATCTTTAACCAGTTTTATGAAGGTATAATTTTATTTAATCTTATGGGTTTAATTTTGGGTCTGAATCTAAAATATTAATTTTAAAAGATTATTATCATTTGCTTTTCTTGTATTTTTTTGTCTTCATTTTCGTAAATATAATTTACATAAATTTATTAAACTACCTAAATTATTGTATTCGTTACTTCTTTACTTTATCTTATATTACGTGACAAGTTCCTAATCTGAACTCTTCTTTCATGCGCATTCGACTTATGAAATGTGATCTTAAAGCCCAACTCTTTTGCTGCGAAAATTTATCAAACAAGTAATACAAATTGCTCATACGTGCATCTAGAAATAACACTCTTCACACTTATTATTATACTAAGGTATAATAATGAGATTTTGTTTATGTACGAGGATGCTATTAAAGTACGCAGAGAAATCATATTTATGAACAAACACACTTTTCAATGGCAACTTTACAAGTATATATTTCCACCTATTCAAAATAAATGTCGTTTTAGAGAAATACACATTTATTAAGAAAGTTAATAAAATATTTGATATACCCTTATTAATTAGATGTTAAAGTGTCTTGAAAATATAATTTGTGTAATCTATGTAATTAAGATGTGATAGAAATTAAAAGGTAATTTTAGAAGTAAAATCATAAATATGTATAAAAAATCACAAATGACACTTATTTTAAATAATTAAAATCCCTCTAAGACGACACTTATTTTGAATAGGAAAGAGTATATACAGAACTATCTCTATAATCTTGCCTATAATAAATACAAAACTATCTCTATAATCTTTCTCCATAATCTGTACAAATCTCTAAAATTCAGAACAATGAGTGATTTAAGTGGTCAAACCCTAAATCACGTTAACAATATTTATCTTGTCCATCATATCATACCAAAAGTGAGTTTCACACCAACCCTAACAGTGAGTGATATACGTGGTCAAATCCTAAATCACGTTAACAATATGTATCTTGTCCATTATATTATACCAAAAGTGAGTTTCACTCCAACCCTCCTCAAAATCTTATTTTTTGT
>JANZLC010000007.1:25418782-25453560 GCA_026413385.1 Erythroxylum gracilipes | reverse complement strand
TTATATTTATTAATAATTATTAAATTAATTTTATAAATTAAATTAAAATTGTGATTATTATTTATTATTATGATTTTGAAAATATGGTTAAAAATATACAGTACAACTATGAAATATGACAATGAACTATTTTGTAATTTTTTAAAAAATTCAAGGGCTATTTTATAAATTTAAAAAATTATCCAAAATAGTACCTGATATTAATTGGTACCGGTAGTACCGTACCAGAATCTCATCCGGTACAATATTCGTAACATTGCCTCTACTTCAAAAAAATATTATTTAAACCTGCTTTGAGTTTTTTTTATTCTTAAATTATACTTTTATTTTAATTTTATTTATAATGCTCGTTCTTGAGTTAGTCATAGACTTACATGTTTTTAATAATATTCCTAAATGGAGCAAGTAAAATAAAAAAATACAAAATTATATTTGCTATATTTGTTAATTTTTCTAGTAATTGTTAGGATTAGATCAAAATTTTAAATTATGAAACAAATATTTCTTCTCCAATTATTCAATTTGTTGTGTTAATACTCTTTTCTTCTTATAAAATATTAAATAATATTTTAAATGATTGATGACAATTATAATTGCGATTATAATTGTCATAAATTTACTTCCAATTGTATATTACACGTTGCCAACAATTATAATCATACCAATAATACTTCATTAGTTTATTCAATTTGCTTCTTCTTCTTTTTTTAAATGGAGGAATCCGCAGTCGTTATCTTTTGAATTCACACTAAGTAAATTTTTGGATTGACACAATAGACTGCAAATTAAGCCAATCAAGTATTCTGCACTAGGTAAACCTTATACGACAGGCTCAATCGAGAGAACACAAATAGAGGGATTCGAATACAGGGCCTTTTAGCCCTATGCTCTCCACTCCATCAACACGGCTATTTCTTAGGGGGCTAAAAAAAATTACGATTATTAGCGTTGTGGTTGTGGCCTATCAAGAATAATTGATATTCTCGTAGAAAAATAATATTTTTAAAAATTAATTAAACTAGTAAGATAAGAAATTCAAGGTTTAAAAAATTATTAGACTTTAAAAAAATCTTCAAAAGGTTGAATAAAATTAAAGAATTTGAAATATAATTGAAATAGATTTTTTTGTATATTAAACAAATTGAAGTTTAATTAAAAAAATTGTTAAATAAAATTAATTGATTTATTTGATTTTATAAGAATTTATTAATTTATAAAACTAGATCAATTAATTAATTAACTGATCGGTTTTTAATAACAAAAATTATTAAAATAAATTAAACAAAAAAGTTAAAACTGAGCCCAAAAAAATTAGTAAGTTGAAGGTTTTTTTTCAGTTTCTTTTGTATTATTTACTATACAAAAGAGTGTGAAAATATATTTTTCATAAATTTATAAATTTGATATATGATTTTTTTCTAATAAAAATATAAAAACATATAATTTCCAAAAGAATATAAAATATATACAAAATGACCCAAACTTTCTCGCGAGGTTGAAACGGTATATATATAAGAAAGCCAACCGGTAACTTCAGGCGCCAAATTTCAAAGTCATATTCGAAAGCTCATTTTCTGAACTGATGCGAACTCGATTCCTCAACACCGATCATTTTGCCTCCATCAAAACCCTAAGCTTCCTCAATCTCCCACTCGTGAACTTACCTACTTCGGGTCTCTTCAACTTCGAAGAACATCTCAGTAGTTTCGGTCCCGTCGTAGATGCTCTTCCTCGAGAGATCGATGAATTTCCGATTGACGCAGCTCTCTCGAAGTTTGTTAACGAAGTAGTTCCTCAGTTTCTAGACGTAGATTTTGGAGATCTCGATCGTTTTGGTCTTCTAAATGACAATCTAGGCGCTATCGAGGTAAACTGCGGAATTTAGATCCTTTGTTTTGATTAGGATGCGTTTCGGTTTCTGTATAACATAAGTTTGACGATTATTCTGTGAAAAATGAGTGATCTTAATTTCCGCCTTCTTTGGTCCTTTTTGAGCTTAGTTAGTTTGTCGAAATCTGGTATTCTCAAATGGATTCAAACTTTCTTTAACTTATTCTTAGTTGAAAGTGTTTGACTCTGTTCGGATCATATACTTTCGGTTTCTTAAACTTTCCTGCAAGTGTAATTTTCAGTAGCTTGAACTTTTGAGCTTTGATAATTTGATGCTCCTAAGCGAAAGAAATGAAGATTCTGTGGTATTGTCCTGCAGAAGAATATTATCTACATCTTAACTTCATGTTTGTTTTTGTGGTTTTTCGTTTAAAGTTGTATTTAATTGCAGAAAGAAAACAGTACTGTGGATGACAAGCATGGACGCAGGTTGGAAATCATCCAGTTTGAGCAGCCAGAGGTCGACATGTTCTTGGTAAAATGGCAGTAGTTAAAGCATGCGGCTGTGGATACATTTTGCTCTGCTAGTGTTGTGATTTCATGCTTATCATATTTTGTGTTGTTTTTCAGGAGAAACCATGCTTTTCTGAGGAAGCGTCAGGAACAGAAATTTTCTCTAAAGTTCAAGAGATTGAGAACAATATGGTGAGTATCTGATCGTTCTGTAACTCTTATTTTCAATTGTTACATGACTGGTGTTTATTGTGCACTGTAAAAGCTGCCAATCTATTTCTCTCCAGGTTATATTGATACTTGATTTGGAATTTTCTATCTACAAATTTGATTAAAGTATATATCTTATCTTTCAGGAATTGTTCAATCCGGCACATGAAATTCAGTATGATGACAAGGCTCGAGCATCAGTGTTTTCGGTTGAAGATGTTGCTTTGGAGTGCATGGACCAAGAAACATGTTGTCCCCCGGAAGATGAAGCTTCTGATCAAAAGTTATTACAATTCTGCCATTACACCTTTCCTCTTTTAGAAGTGGACGAGACCAGTCTTAGAACTTTCACAGAGCACTCCATTGAAGATGAACTTGTTTCATTTCTTGAGAATATGTGTTCAGGGTGGACTTCAAAGGACTTTCCAGTTATTGATCAGATGGAACTGTTGGGTTCGCTTCATCATGATACGTTGGATTTTCTTTCAAATGATGCTCTAGAGCAATGCTATAAGTCTGAGTTGGCAAGTGTCGACAAATTCATTGGAGTGGACATAATAAGCTTGGTAGATACTGTACACTCCAGAGATGATTCAACAGATTGTTTTCTGTCTACGAAACCTGTTTTTGAGGAGTTCACATTTCTTGATGAGGACTCATGCCAGCTTTATGAAATATTCTTTGAAATGCAAGCAATAGATGAGCCAGGGACATGTCCTTTGATGTTCAGGACGGATATGAGCTTCAAGGATTTCAGTGAATTAATTGTTAGTCCTGAGCTTACTCTAGCAGATGAAACATTTAAATCAATGCCCATACCCACACTTCCTGACTGTGATAAGATGACGTCATCATACTCGATAGCCGAGGAGATGCTTACTCGACTTGAACCACATTCAATATCTGCATCTAATGGGATTTACTTGGATTGGCATCTTCTAGAGGAAGATAATTCAAGCATTAGAATTCTCTCCTTTTATCAAGAGGAGTTGACTTCGCACTATAACGATCTTGATCAGGAATTTTTTGGTAGTGGCGAGCTAAATATGGACTTTATTTTATGTGATGATGCTCCTGATGCTCCAGATGCACCAAAAGCAGAAGAATATGAGGAATTACCAAATATGCCTTACTTTTTGAACAATCTGCCTCCGGTAGTCGATTCATCTAAGACGTTGGATGACAAACCTCTAAAACTAGGAGGTGCAGGACAATTGGCTGAAAATGATGCTGGGAGGGCACCCTTGTTGTCCAATTCGATGTTGCACTTTAGTGATCTTGATTTCTTCTTAAATCCTGGAAAAGCTACAGCTAGGGAAAAAAATAAATCTATGGTCGAGGCACCTGGTATTAATGTTACACCTGCAGATCCTAAGGTGATTTTCTTTAGGCATGCAAATGCTTGATATAACTTTTTGCTTTGACCAAAAATTGATCTAAAGACAGCTCTGCATAAATTGTTGTTTCTCTTCTTATCTAGGTCCCAACTCCAGATATACCACTTAAGTTGTTTCTCTTTTCAAAATGCTAGGTTTCTCGGGCTGGCAATATTGTCAACCTTTTCATTTCTTTGTTGCTTGCTCATTCTTGTACAACCATAACTTATTTGACCAATTCAATGTCAGGAAGAGCAATCTCCTTCCCTTATTTCTTCAGAAGCGATAAAGAACCAAAAGTTGGAGAACATAAAAAGAGCTATTTTGCTTGAGAACAAGCATGGTTTGAGGTCTTCCAAAGCTTCAGATGTAGCAGAAGATTTTTCTATGCCAATGCCAATTCTTCCCCTGCCCAGTGTAATGAAATCTGAGCAGATTCAGTGCGATGGAGCTTCTTTCCCTCGGACCATAATTATTGTCAACACTCAAAATTTTGAAAAGGAAATGATTGTATCAAGAAGAAATACGTACCAAAAAATTCTTGCGATGGAGAAAGAAGGAGCACAAGTTGTGGAGCGTGACCTAAATTTCCCTGTGGATCTTATTATTAGTTCTGCAATTTGCTTGGTGTGGTATGATTGCAGGAATATTGGAAAGAAAGCAACAGACGAATATGAAGCTTCTTCATGCTTGTCATTGTGCATCGAGAATATAGCTACAAACATTATGACATGCCTGAGCTTTACTTTCAGTGGCTGTATTCTGGTAATTGCAATCAATCACTGATTATGAACAACGATTTCTCTTCAACCTGTTCAATTTGTTGAGTAATTCGGTCTTGAGAAGAATTGAATTTGTTTTCCTTTTTTTTCTAAGGGACTGCTTTCTGTCAACTCAACAGTATGCTGGAGTATGTTCCATTTCAATCTATTACTATCAAATTGGATGTATTGATAACTAATTAAGAGCTGTAACTTCTGTCTTCAGCTTGCCTTTTCTGTACTTGAAGGTTTTTCATCATTGACTATCAAAACTTGATCATCGTCGTGTTTTTATGGCTCCATCAGATTCTGCTGTCTTTATCATGATAATATGCTTACAGATGCAGGTGTTCTCTATCCAGTATGAGAGTTTGACTGTGGTTTAATAAGCAGACATAACTCTTAAATTGTTTAAAATAACATATAGTGGTATAGAGGATATCATAACAAGATTGAATGATGTTTGAACTGTGAAGAAGTCTTTCTTGGAATGCTTTTGCGAGAAGCTGCTACTCGCAATCACTTTTTATATGCAAAAAGTGATTTTTAATATGTTCTATCCTGCAGGTATTTGAGGGTGAAAATGGCTTCCTGTCTACAGTAATGGAATCCTCAGATGGACTCTATGCAGCAGCAGCTAGCCTGGGAATAGATTTTCAGCTCTTTTGTGCCTATTCATCAGAATTGACAGACGAAATTATTTTAAGCAGTATTTTGTATGCCGCCAAGCAGCAGACCTGCCTATATCCTAGAATGTTGGAGTCAGAAACTCTAGCAGAATCATTTCTTACCAACTTTCCTTCAGTCAACACATTGACAGCTCACGCAATTCTGTCTTCTGGAGTTAAGCTTATTGAATTTCTTGAGTGGTCACACGATCGCAGGATCCTTGCAGTCCAGCGCTATCATATTCCTGATGAAAGTGTTGCTCTTTTCAGTTCTTTGTGTAGATATGGTGAAAGAGAAGACTCTAAATCCGTTGTGACAGATTGCTCTTCTTCCATGTCTTCCTATCTTGATTCAAAGAAGCATCGCTTAAATGTTGATTCTGCAAGTAGAGGACAAAAATGCATCTATAACAATCAAACGATGGACATTAATGTCGATCACATAAGGCAGTCTGAGCCGTTGAATAAATTCCCTACTGACAAGGATGATTATTCTGAAATATTTAAGCGAGACCATCTTTGGATATCGAAGGATTCCGAGATGTTTGAAGAGTTTAAATGGCCTGATCAATCTATGACAAATGGGTTTTGTCAAAATCAGAAACAGATTATTGGAGGAATGGTAGATATCTCTAATGAGTCTATGCCAAACGATTCTCACAACCTCGCCGGGCCACGGTTATTAAACAACGAGAAGTTGTTGGATCAGAAGCAACGAAAGGAAGTAACTACCGGAAATCAATTTGAGAATCTACGCGAAGAGTTTATCAGTGAAATCATAGATCTCGATGATTGTTCTTTATCAGAAAAAGCTGTTCCTCGAGCGAACTTCTCATCTTGGCTGACCCAAATGGAGCGAGAATCCACAAGAACAAGAAAGTCTAGAACGGCGGGAAATTATCCCACTTTTCCAAAGGCTTCCGAGATCGACTTGGAGTTAGATTTGTGGACTACTAAATATGACAGTGAAAGTTTGATAGAAAACAATGATCCTGCTGAGATTGGTGAAAATAAAGACCACCCGCCTTTCAAACAGCAAAATAAGCTCTTCTGTGATGTCATATCTCAGCGATCTACAGAAACTTCAAAAGGGTTGTCATTTAAAGAGCAAATATCACATGATGGTGTAACACCGCTTTCCAAAGCAATTCACTCTACCCATTTGCAGCCAGGTTCACCCTGGACAATAGAGTTCCTGAATAGAATCAGGGAGAAGAGTAGATTGCGGCAAAACTCCCTTCCAGCTAATACCTCTAGCCCAAATATTGGGTTTACGTCAACTTTACCGAAAGCTATTAAGAGAAGAAGCCCTTCTATTCTAGAGTTTTTTAGGTACCAGGGAGGCAACGTTTCAAGGAAGATACAGCAGCAAAAGAAGCAAAAGCAGTCTACAAGAATATCATGCTCGTCCAAGAATGAAAGAACGCTTGCTCCCATACTTCCAACATGGACACCTGCTGATAAGAGATCGAGACAGGTATTGAGATACTCACGCCTCCTCGTACATGTCTGTTCTTAGGTGTGCTGAAAGAAACTCACTGTGTTGACAATACTATGCAGACTCTATCCTTCGCTACAACGGAGAGTGGAAAACAAACTAAGCTGGTCTGGACCAATGGTAGTGCCCAGAGTCCCAAAAAGAAGTTGCGTACTCGATAATTCGAACATTAGAAGCAATTTTGATGTGAAATGCATCAAAGTAGAGGTACGTTACACCAATCCTCATTATCCTTCTAGATTTTCTATTGAATGCTATGTATTGATCTCTTTCTGTTGGTCAGAACACGGCTGTGATATCGCAAGCTTCTAACTTTAAATACCTATCGCTAGTTATGATGCATGATTTAGTTGAAGCTGTAGCCTTTACTAATAATTCTGTGTATCCATTCCCGGAAATCTGGTACCCTTTCATTTACATGGTGTAACATAAATTTAATCACATTTAATTACAGTTAGAAGTGCTTAATCCATTTCACCTTTGTGTCTGGCATAAGTTGGAATTAGGAGTTACTAAACGAGTCAAAACAGAATTTTACTGTACATTTCAGTTCCGAAGGTTTGTGTTCATTACTTCTTGGACTGTTAAATTAGCTGCAATTACATTTTCATATTTGAGGAAGAAGACTTGCTGCACGGCGAACTCTTCAATAACTTCTTCGGCTCTGCTTCAGTTCTGTTACTAATGTCTTACACAAAGGATGAGCTAGTTCTTCTTCCCATTCCTGAGATTGCGTATGGTCATGACAAGCTGTTGCCTTTCGCCTTCTACCATTGCAAAATTGAGGCTCAGTTCAGAATATCTCTCTTGCATTTCTTTTAACTCAGTCTCCATAGATAGATTTCTTTCCTTTAGCAGAGCCATTTCGTCCAAAAATTCACCAAGGTCAGATTCATTCCTATCAGGATAGTGCTTGAAGTTTCAGTCCAAACATAACTTAAAACAAAGCCAAAAGGCGGTAATAAAAACATAAATCGGAACATTGTAAGGTGAATCACAACGAGGGATGAGGAATTCTACTGGATACACCAAAATTTCTCAAGAACGCAAGTAATTTGAAGTGTAAGAAAAGACCTCAATTATACCTTTCAAGTTTTGGTATAGCGTCCTCTTTTGTAGCCGGCTTGCTCTTTGTAGTGCTCCTTTTTGACTGTGGTAAATCTTGTACGGTATTTGCTTCCACGGATTTCTTGGCATTATCATTTCCTTCAACACATGCCAGCTCGTTTACCTTTTGCAGCTCATCCGTCAATTGGAGGATTTTCTTTTCAAGTGTTTCTTTCTGAAGCTTTTCGTTGGACAAGCAATGCTTTAACGTCTTGTACTGAGTTCTATGGCTTTCCATTTCCGATATGAGGTCCTTGATTATTGTCTCCTTTTCCTCCTTAAATGACCTTAAGATCCATAGTTCTTCTTGCGTTTTCCCAGCTTCCTTCTTATCCAATTCAAAATTTCTTTGTAGTTCATCCCTTTCTCTCTTTGAACTTTCTAACAGGGTGCATGTTTCTTCAAGTGATATTTTCATTTGTTCCAATTGATTTCTTAACTGAACATCTTGCTTTGAATGCTTAGTGACATCATTGTCTTCTTCGATGGGCGTTTGAATTTCTGTCGTGGAGGCCTCTTGTTTTTCTTCTTCACACTTAACATCTTGCAATTGCTTCGACATATATTCTACTTCCAGGGACATCTGATCTACGAGTTTGGGTTTTATATCTAAATGAGTCGATAGCTCTTCCATCCTTGTTTTGTTCTGATCCTTAATTAGTACAAGCTCTGCAGCAGCCTTTTGAAGCTTGTCTTCCAGAATTTTGTTCTGCAAGTGCAACTCCTTCGCTTCAGCTATTGCTTTCATAGTCAGTTTCTCATTCTCGTCAAACTTACTTGCCATTTCCACAGAGAGTTTTTTAAATTCCTCTTGTAAACGCTCTGCTGTACTAGCATACTTCCACCTTGCCTTCCTCAAAGCTTCTTCTGCACGGATTGCTCTCTGTTCTTGCTCAATCTTGGCATGTGTCATGGCATCCAGATCATTTTCGAATCCTTCTAACTGCTTCTCTAGCTCTTTCTCCAATCCTTTGACCTGGCTTTCAAGTTCATTGACCAAAACCATGGATTCTGATAATTCTTGTGTTTGCTTCTTTAACTTCTCTTCTAGCCTATGCAATTGCAACTCAAGTTCTGTGATTGTGGCTGCAGTTTCAGCGCATTCGCGCTGTCTTCTTAGTTCTTCTATCTGGTTTTGCTCTAACTTGGAAGAGATAACATGATTTTCATGTTTCAAGTCCTCATAGTCTTGGATGAGTTGTTCAATATAATTCTCTTTTTTTTCCCTGTCTTCTCTGTACATCTCTATTTCATTACTCAGGTCTGCGATCTTTTGCTTCAGTTCATCTAATTCACTGGTATCGTGTTTATGGCCATCTATCCTCTCCAATTCAATGACTGCTAGTTGTTCTTCACACTCTTTCACATTGCATTGGCACCTATTCTCAATATCATTCTTTCTTAACTCTAGCTTGTTGGAAAGAGAAGATATTTCCATATTTTTTCGCTTCAACATTTCATCAAGATCTTGGACAGCAAGAATCAGCTCAGAATTAGAATCTTGTGTTTTCTGGAGTTGCATTTGAAGATTGGTCTTAGTATCCTTTTCATGAACGAGTTCTCGCCTGATTTCTTCTACCTTAACCCTAAGGTCCTTATTCTCAGCTAACAATTGTTTCAGCAATTCTTCTGCTCCAACAGATTTCTGCGAGGATTTGAGCTTTTCACATTCTACTTCGAGTGCATCTTTCTCCTTTTTGAGGTCTGCAATCTGTGTTGATAACTCATGTGCTGTTTTGTTCTCTTTCATAATCTGTTTCCGCAAAGATTGCATTTCCAGTTCTGTTAAATCTGATTGCCTCATTAGGTTGGCTATTTCGGTTTTGAGTTTTTCAACAGTATCGCTTGAAGTGTCCTGTGATTCTCTTAGAACATTTTCTTCAAGACTGTTTGTCCAGTCAAATAAACTTCCATCTGAAGCTGAAACCAGCGACCATTCTGTGCTTGATCTTCGATGCAAACGATTCTTTGGAGTGAAAAGGTTTGAGCTCATAGTTGATCTGAAACTGCCCTCTTCTTCATTCTCCAAGCTCCTGTCCTGTCATATGATTAAGAAATTGTTTAGTTATAATCTTGTATAATAGGCTATCTGTAAGATTCAATATAAACTAGCCTGGAGTTCTGTCCTGCAAGAGAGAGCGACTACAGATGACATTAGACCTTACTTCAGCAAAAATTTCATTATTTCTGTCTTTCTGGTTCATTTGGCTCTTCATGCTTACATCATTGGATTCTCCATTGTCCTCAATGTATCTGAGATTATATTCTACTATTAGTCATACTTGTAGAAAAAGGGTATACAGCTTAATTCAATCAAGGAAGTAAATCACAACAAAAAGAGGACACAGTATGCTAAATGAGCAGCGGGTATTCATCTTGACCTTTGATCAATTCCTCCCTCTATCTTTTGGATTGTCACCTGCTCCAATGTTGAGTTCGAGTCAGTGAAAGACAAAAAAACGTAAATGAATAAATTTGAATTTAAAGAACTATATTCAGCCAAGAAAGGCAATCAGTTAAAATTCTTTGTTCGTATGGGTGTTGAGTTGGGGGTCGAGAGCTAGTCAAGAAAGCTAGAACTAACATTTAGAACTGCTCCAGAGTTTGCGAACTTTAGAGGGAGAGTAACGGTCATTGGCTCAGCTTCATCGGCAAATTCTGCAAAATCAATAGAAGCTTCACCTAGATAAGCCGATTTTGATGAGCCCTGCGAAAATGACATGAAACATATATCAACTATGACGATTAACAAATTTAAACTGAGAGAAAATAGGAAAAATCTCTGAGAGAGTTACTTATAACGTACACTGGAAACAATGAAATGATATATTTTCTCATGAACCTTTCCACTTTTTAGCTCCTTCACAAATTTCACCGTTACATAAACAGGCTTTTCCCATGTACAGGTTCCATCCTGAGCTGCGGTGTTCACTAGTTTGAATGTTGGCTTTCCAACATCCGCTGGCATCAGAGATACAAATAACGTAGGATTCTTCAACTGTGGCACCTGAAACGTAGATCCTAAACAAGGTAACCACTTGTCTACTAATTGTGGGAGAAACTTAATGAAATTGCCAACAGAATGTATGCCACTACAATTACCTATCTACTAACAAGGCTACCAATGTGGTTAAAACAATCCCACTTATGATTCAATGATAAGGTTTGCCGGTTAAACAGTAGTACCTGGGTTGCCTGAAACTGCAATTTGAAGACCATTTTGATCTTTTTCTTTTCGACCCTCCATGACTTGAACATTTCTAGACTTTGCTCTGGATGCTCACAGAATCTTCATAGAAAGGCTCCCTATCACATCTTGTGACAAATTTTGTCTTCTAGGTCTGGATCCAAACAATCAATGTAAGGTTTATCACAAATTCCCAGATCCAAGGACAACCAGAAAGTAACAAGAAGTTTATAGTTATGGTTCTTTCTTGCCTTTGTAGTTTACAATTTAGACAGTCCAGAGAGTTCGGACATGAGAACCGAGGTTGACTTGGATCCAAAACTTAAATGAAACCGTTACAGGAGTTGAGAAAAATACTGACGTAGAGAAGCTTCTGTATCTTAGTAAAATCATGTGAAAAGTTTTTTTCCTGGGAAGAACACAGCTGTACTTATTAAAGTTTTCTTTTCATTGCAGTAAGGCACGAGGTGCGCATGTCGAAATTACATAGATGACCCTGTACTTTCGGTGGTAAGCCGTTCTGTGCATGCAATAACGGGAATAACACTTGTCTGGGGAAAAGAATTTTGAAGAATGTACATGTAAGCTTTTATGTTTTATTTAGTATACCTACGCTTTTCTGTTTTTAACCTTTCACTTTTTGTGAAAATATATTTGCCTATGAAGCTAGTTGTCTTCTGGTGGGCGGTTTGCACGTATAGAGAGAAAGTAATGATATGATAACCTAAAAATTAGAATTAAGAGGAAATTAGGAAATTTTCTGTTCAATAAGTAAAAGTTCTCCATTTCCAGTTAACAAATGCATATGAAATTTAAAAGAAAAAGAATGAAATTTTTTATAGCACATGATACATACTCTTTTGAGTACATTCTGCAACTCGTAAAGCAGAATCTGTAGTTTTGCTTACCCGATAAAACCAAACCTTCCAATTTACGTACAAGTGTTGTATCGATCTGCATTTGGTCAAATTTTGAGACTAAAGCAACCTAAAATATGTACAAGACAAAATTTGAATCGTAGTAGATTATTACAAGAATTGGAAGTGAAACTCTCATAGGAAGATCAATAATGTAGTAATAGGGCAACTAGAAATGTTAGGTGGATTCGTTGAGCATTGCGACAAACCATAGGCAATTGCCCCCAAGAAGCAGCAGCTTTTGCCTTTATGTAGCGAAAAGCTACTTTAAAAAGTCGAACATCACCTCGGATCAGGGCAACAGTGCAAGTCAAATAAGTGGATCAAGTAATTCAATCTTTTTGGGGGCCATTAATTGCTGGCCATAGTTGATGTCAAGTCCCAGCCAAGTTGCTCTGTGAATGAGTGCACATGTTCCCATGTGCTTCTCTCCCCACCCTTCACTCACTGGAGCTTTTATGTCCATAATCTGATAGAAAAATCTTCTGTTGGTTGATCTCGTAGGACACATGAGGAATCTTAAGTTTCTCCTCTGGGTATCTTGTAGTTTGCAAGTTACCTTATCACTTTGTGTGTATATATAATCACGCTTCTATGTTTCATATATAGTTATATACAGTAAACTGTGGATCACATCAGTTTTTGATGTTCTAGATCGAATTCATAATTGCATTATTTGGATTGTCTTCACAGAATCGTACTATTTGAGGAAATTATACATTGAAGTCAGATAATTGTTGTTTTTGATGTTCTAGATCGAATTCATAATTGCATTATTTGAATTGTCTTGACGGAACCGTACTACTTGAGGAAATTATACATTGAAGTTAGATAATTGTTGTTTTTCACTAAAAAAATTATCCGTGCATTATCTTTGATCTAATAAATATTTGTAAATTTTAGTATATTTCTATTTTCAGTCAATTATTCTATTTAATATTTTTAAATAAATAAGTTAGGAGGCTTTTTAAACCTCAATTGCCTGGACCACCCTTGAGGACATATGATTGTTGTTTTGTCGAATATGAGGGAACCATATGATACTAGGAATATACCTTTTGCCCTTTACATGTCTTTAAATTTCACCAATCTATATTCCCATAGTTACAAATCTCAACATATTACTTTTTGTACATGCTTGAATCCAACTCGAATCCAATTTCGTAAAGGCGTTTTCCAATGTAGTGATTGCTAAGAACACTTGATCCATGAAGTTGGTGAGGTCATTTCATGTCCAGTTTTGGACATTAAATATTTCTCTTGATTAGTTATATTTTTAAAAAAAATTTAAGCGAGTAGCAGTTCAAACTTTTCTAACGTCGCTTGTCCCACCAATTGTTTAGCCTCACTCTTGAATCATAAGGTGATATTTTCACTTTTTACTTTTTTTTAACAGAAATTTACTTTCCTTATTTTTTTTAGATGTGTATTAGGTAAATTTCTGAATTGATACAATAGTCTGTAAATCAGATTTATACATTTTCGAATCATTGAGTAGGTTCTATATTCTTAGATTCGTTACAGTAGATGGGACTTTCTTATCTTAGTTTTGCAATTTTTAATCCATACACTACAACCTAATTACCAACACCTAAATTGATTCAATCTAAACTATTTAAATTATATGAGTCATTTATATTATTTAAAATAAATTTAATATATTTAGTTCGAATTGAAATAATTTGCTATACATTAATTTTATCATGCTTTATCAACCAATTTTTTTAGGACAAAATTTATATTTTCTTTCTATAACTAAAAGTTTGTGAGCGTCTTTATATATATATATATATATATATATATATATACTAAATTTTGTATTTAATAAATTAATAATTAAAAAAAAGCAAATGTTTGATCAGATGTTCATAAATTATATTGACCTTTTCGACCTATTGATTCTTAAACAAACATACATGACAAAGACTACACCAAAAATGAACTAAATCGCAATGATGCCAATAGAGAAGCAAAACACGCAAGTAATTGAAAGCTTCCACTAAACTGAAATCAGATGACACAATCATGAGCAGATAAGTCATAGCAAGGCCTTGTACGTAGCTAGGATATTCGAATTGGACGGACGTTAATTAAAACAGTTGGGGTCCATCAGTCCATGTCCATCTACGCCTCTCCCCATTGATCGACAGATGCTTTGAATGGTCCATCTCCTCGTCTGATTTCATAGATGACTTCAGCTAAGACAGCTCCTATCCCACCTGTGATTCTCTGCAGATCAAAACGCCTTCTAAACGACGTAGTAGTGCTATGTTTATCTGATATTAAGATTTATGATTAACAACACCATGCACCTTTTAAAATTTTAGAATTTTTTAATTTAATATCAAAATATTACATTTTTAAAATGTATTTATTATTTTTAAAACTTTTATAAACTAAGTCTAAAAATTATTTCATATAGATATCTATCTATTAATTAAAATCAACGTACTCAGTGCATAAGACTCCCCGCTTTGTTGGAGTATGAGAAGGGTTATAATGTACGCAACTTTCCTTTGTATTTTTACAATGAAGTTGTTTCTATGAGTTGAATCTATAATCTTATGATCACAAAAAAACAACTTTATTAATTAATCAAGGGCTTACCTTCATCTATCTATTAATATAATTAATAAAATGATATTTTGTACTGATTGATATAAATTTCGAAAAAATTAATTATTAAATTAAGAATTTAAAAAAATTTGACTATAAATTTAAAAGATTTTAAATACTTTTAAATTTATTCTCTTTAAAAGATATTATATATTCTTTTATATCACTTATACTATTTGATAATTTTGAATTATGAATTTTACATGACACAAATTAAAATAAATGTTATGCCACTTAATAATTACATGAGCAATTCTAAGTTAATTTATTATTTTTATAAAAATTTTAATTAAAATTAATATAAAATATGAGCGATATAAAAATGTAAACTCAAAAACATAAATAATAATTTTAAAAAATCAAAATCTCTAATAAGTAATAACTCAAAATTATCAACAAAAAGAATAATTATATTATAAATATTTGCGGATCCGGAGGAGACACGAAACTGAGAGGGCACCAAATTCCAGTAATGCTAGCGAACGATTAGGTGACACGCGGCATCCATCCAATCATTTGGGAGATCGCTATATCTAACGGTCAATGTCGTTGGAATTAACTCGCTGGATGAGATAAAGATAACAAGTTTGTTGTGTTGATGTATTAGTTTAATTTCCTTTGTATCAAAAAAAATAAAAAACTTAGTTTGTTCGGAGCTTCGAGAGAGAAACCAAGGAGAAGCGAATCAGCGATCATGGCTATAACAGCAAAAGCACTTCCTTTCACTTTCATCACTCATGTTTTGGCTGTGGCAGGTGCTGTTATGGTCTTAGTTTGGTGCATACACTTTAGAGGTGGATTGGCTTGGGAAGCTAAGAACAAAAGTCTCATCTTTAATGTAAAGCTCCTTGTTTTCTGTTTCTATGTCCTTTCTGGCTTCGTGGGTATTCAGTGCTTTTCCCTGTTTTTGCTGCTTTTGAGCTCTCGTTGTGCTTCTGTGTATCGGATTTGGCTTCTGGGCTCTGTCTTTATTTTTTTCTCTTGCTTTGTATGTTCTTTTTTCTCTTGCTCTTTTGTTAAATTTCCAAATCAGAACTCAAGGTGTTTGTTTTAACTTTAAGGTCTAATCTATGCTAGGGTTTGGTTAATAGTGGCTGATATAGAATCTTTGGAGTTTCCATTATCGGTACAATTTTTAACAGGATTTCTACAGTCTCTTAAGATCTGTTTTTTTGCTTCGCATTGCCTTCTGTTGAGGTTTTCACGGTTGTTTCTTTCAATGGATTTTGGTGTCATCCATTTGACTTTGGACAGCTTGGTTTTCTACATCCACACGCCTCTTGCTTGGCATTTTTTTCAAGACACAGGAATCGCCCATTGACTAGGAAATGGCCTAATATATTTGCTTGGAAAAGCTGGAGCTACTTCATTACTTTAGCAACTATTACGTGTACTGAAATGGGTTTGAAGTTTTCATTTCTGGGAAAATGTTGATTTTGCTGGACAATTAGGAACCCTCTTAAGGATGTTCATGTGTTTAGCTTGTGCACCTAATTCTTTACTTGGACAGTAGTTTCAAAGTTTTCTTTTACTTCTTTAGAGTCCAAGGTTCTAACTTGACTTGTCTACCTACTAGCACTTGCTAATTATGTTCAATGGCTCGCTTCTCTTTCACTAAGTATTGGTGACCCAATCTAGTTAGTTAACTCTTATTCCTTTCAACGATCGACATTCATTCTACTCTTAAGGATGTTCATGTGTTTAGCTTTTGTACCTAATTCTTTACTTGGAGAGTAGTTTCAAAGTTTTATTTTACTTGTTTAGACTCCAAAGTTCTAACTTAACTTGTCTACCGACTAGCACTTGCTAATTATGTTGCATGGCTCGCTTCTCTTTCACTAAGTATAGGTGGCCCAATCTAGTTAGTTAACTCTTATTCCATTCAACGATCAACATTCATTCTACTCCCCTCATGATGCATGAATGAACTTAATTTTAGCACACAGCCTATTATTCAAGTGAATGTTCTCTCTTTTTCATGTTTTTCTTTTCACGTCCTGTCCAATATTTAACTGTTGATTCTCATTTATGAAAAGCCAGGGAAAAGTGAAAAAGAAAAAGAGAAGAGAAGAAAGTGACTTCATTGTGTTACTCTCTACTGAATATGTGCCCAAACTGATTATTGAGACTTGAATTTTTATTCTGTTCTTTTGGTCTCAGATTCATCCTGTCTTGATGCTGATCGGATTAGTGATCATAGGAGGTGAAGGTAATGAACCACCTTGTACAAATTTTGTCAGTTAAATCTTTGCTAGCAACAAAGTGTAATTTTCTAATCAATATCTAGTTCTAATTCTCCCTCTTGCTTTTGTTGACTTCATTTCCCAACTGAAAAGTTCTGTACATTGTGTATGCAGCCATTATAAGCTACAAGTCACTTCCTTTGAGGAAACAAGAAAAGAAACTAATACATCTGGTTCTGCACGCCGTTGCTCTTATTCTGGGTATCATTGGCATATACACAGCATTCAAGTACCATAACGAGAGCTCCATTGTCAATCTCTACAGCTTACACTCCTGGCTTGGAATTGCAATCATTTCTCTTTACGGTATTCAGGTAAAAACATGCCATATTATCAAACGTTCCAGGATATTTTCCCATTCCATTCATCAAACACTAACACAACATGTTTGATTTACAGTGGATATATGGATTCATAATTTTCTTTTTCCCTGGAGGGTCAGCTGGACTTAGGAGTGCATCGCTTCCCTGGCATGTATTATTTGGACTTTTCGTCTACATTTTAGCAGTTGCCAATGCATGTATTGGGTTCCTGGAGAAGCTGACATTCCTGGAGAACTCTGGCCTTGCCAAGTATGGCCCTGAGGCTTTGCTTGTTAACTTCACTGCAGTTGTTACCATTCTTTACGGTACTTTTGTTATATTATCCGTTCTTGGTCAATCTCAGGCAGAAGATGACTATAATAGCTACGCGCCTATATAATGTAATGTACCAAATGAGTGACTTCTTAATAGAAGCTTAGAAGGTGTATCAGTATATATCCTGTAATGGACTCTATATGAAATTTCCTGTCATTAGACGAAGTTTACCTTGTACCTGTGTATGATTAAACCTGGGATTCTGCTTTCAATCCTAGTTATCTCCAAACTGTTCTTAAATCGACTGCTAATAGTAGTTTCCATCTCCAAGGCCATTGTGAATCAGTTCTTTGTGTGGAGTGATGCATATTGTATGACACTGAAAAGCAACTTTTAATTGCATTTCTTGTTCAGTACATTTTCTGAAGTTTTAAGTTTGTAATACCCAAGAGAATTAGCTTGTTTTGTTTATACAAATTGCTTGAACTTTAACTAGGAGAAGTAATAAAGAATAGAACAGCTTTATTAAATGTTGATATTGGTTTACCTTTTCATGTTGGTAGAGAATGGAACTTAGATATACAAGAAAGCCTATAGATTGATAGAAGAACTTAGGCACATGTCCCAAATCTTTGAAAGAAAAAAGTAGTTCAAGCAAGTTTGGATAATGATAGAATGTGTCCTTTTTGTGGGTTTGACTATGGGCTAAGCACATCACTTGATTTGTGGATTCTGCGTATTTGAGTAGCAATGACAATGAGTTAGATTGAGTTCGGATTAATTTTGTGTATTTGATATATAGGTGTCTACAAGTTCAAACTTGATTTGAGCAAAACTGAAAAGGTTAGAATGGGATTAAACTTTAAGCATTTCGTTTTATCTCAAATTAACTAAATTAGTATTTGAACTTAATACAAATTTTTAGATTTGACTGACCATGATGATTAATTTAGATCTTAACTAATTTTTATAAATTAATAAATTAAATCATATTTAATTAGAATCGAATTTGGCTCTTGCTTTATCTTTATCCGTTAGCAACTGCTCATGGCATCCTATGTGTCTTCCGTCAGACATTTCTCAGACAATGTTACATTTAGAACATCATCTCACAACTA
This sequence comes from Erythroxylum gracilipes, assembly GCA_026413385.1. Classification (NCBI taxonomy): domain Eukaryota; kingdom Viridiplantae; phylum Streptophyta; class Magnoliopsida; order Malpighiales; family Erythroxylaceae; genus Erythroxylum; species Erythroxylum gracilipes. Next base: position 25,434,938 of record JANZLC010000007.1, on the reverse strand, counting down.
AATGTATAAAAAACCAGGACTTTGTCGCAGGCCAGTTTGTTTCTTCTTTCCTTTTTGTATTTTTTAAGACTAAGCAATCAACAAACATTATCAGAATCATCACAAAACAAAACCAGAGTCAACTGAAAATTTAGCAGAAATTCTGTCAGAAGTACCCTGAAAGTTCTCGGAACGGCCTGTCAAGTTCGTCAAGAACAGGAAGTTGGAAACTTTTATTTTTCAAGTTTATATGGTCACTGCTAAAAGTAACTCCATGGAAGAACAGCCTCTTGATCAGATTAAATTCCATAACTATAAGACCTAATTAACATGAACTTTTGATAATGAAGACACTAGAAGGATTACAAATTTTGATTATTTGGGACTTAGTCAGAGATCATTCTTCGTTGAAGTTGCTTGAAAATTTTTCCCTCAGATATACATAATATCACTGTTCATGTTGAATCCACTGCAAACATCATCTCCTGAGCTAAAATCGATGAACTCGTTTGCTGTACTCTGGTCATCGAGCTTGAATTGGGAAATGAACACATCAGTTGCAGAGACCTCGCTTATCGAATTATGGTAAAATGGTTCCTCTTCCAAAGGGTAACCATGTACAAAACTGTGTCCAAAGATTGGATTCTCTTGGAGGCCACCTCTACAAGCATCTGCTTCAGATATAGTTGCGAAGCTGTCAAGTGAAAGCCACTCGGCGAACATAATCTTTGGGAAGGAGCTTCTGTTTGGGGACTGAAACATCTGTGGAATTGACTGGTCTAAATCAGTTGACACTTTCTCGAGAAATTCCAGTGATTCATAACATGGGATTTGCATTCCAGGTTTTATTGGAGAGTCTAGAGGTTGCATGTTGTGTGAGTTTGGACTGCTGGAACATGGAGTTGTGCTATTGGAACCATGGCCTTCTGCTTTCATCACCTTCTTCTTCAAATATGAATGCCAGTAGTTCTTGATCTCATTATCTGTTCTTCCAGGCAAATGATGTGCCATTTGAGACCACCTAATCAATCAGAAAGATTGGTTTTGATAATTAGCTTCTTTACTGTAAATTGATCGAGTTCGGACTCTACTTCACTCGTTATCAACCCTAAGAATCTCGTAAAAGGTGTTTTATCATTGACAATCCAAGTCAAACTTCTTTCATAGCTCTAAAGGAGATGTCAAGAAAACCAACACAATCGAGCCCATTAATCAGTTAGGATAAAGCTTATTTATTATTCTAAGCTTACTTGTTGCCTAACAGGCGATGAAGGGTCAGGATTGTCTCCTCCTCTTGAGTTGAAAACGTTCCTCGTTTAAGACCTGGTCTCAAGTAATTGATCCATCGTAGCCTGCAACTCTTGCCGTTCCTCTGCAAACCTGCACGCCAATAAATCCAAAACCATCATCAATGGAAGTTTTAGTTGTTTCTGTTATACTTCTCAATCATTATCAACTATACTTTTAGCTTGTTTCTTCTTCCAAACCCTTTGATCTTTATCATGAATACAAAATGCTGATCAAATGTTTACAGAACTGCTAAGGATTCTGGTTTTGATATTTGTTTTACATGTTCAAAATCGAATCTTTTCAGGTTTTGTTTCTTTTTCTTGTACCATGAAAACCAACCCATATAGCAACTCAGTGAACACTGGACAATGCAGTGAAAAAACAGGTGCGGTAGTGTAAAAGAAAAAACTAAAACTCACCGGCATTAATGGGGACTGAGCTCCAGCAACCATGACCATACTTGAGAACATAGTTTCTGAGTCTCTGGTCTTCTTCAGGAGACCATAAACCTTTTCTGTGCTTTGGCTTTGGCTTGTCTGAGGACTTGCAACCCATTTTCACTCTCAGAATCACACTTTTTTCCCTTTCTGATAGAGATTTTCAGGATCAGAGAAAGAGAGGTTTTTCTGATGGTGCAATGGCAATGAACAGCCGACCATAAAGGCATTGGTATATAAAGGAAGGAGTAGGTGCAAGTTTGCCATATTGTGATAGACAATCAAATTATTAAAAATACAAACTAATTATTAATTTTGTTTTCCTCAAATTTTTTAGTACCTAATTTGAAGTATTAAATATTAATCCAAGTAGTGCATGCATGGACCACAATTTCTTACATCCATTTCATACTTTAATTGTGGTTATCATCATAAATTTGTAAAAATAAAATAAATTTTAAAATTAAATCGGGTTAGGCGTAAGGTCACGTATTATTATACCTTCCCATATTTCACGTATCAACGAGATTAGAAATAAGATAATCCCTAATTCATCGAGTTAATTATTCTTTGAAAGAGTATATTATTTGTGAGATATTAGGTAAACTTAATAATTTTATTAATTGGAATTGTTTCATGTCTCCACTAAACAATGTTTAGAAGGAGATTAGATAGATAAGTCTTGTAACTGAACATTGACAAAAGTTCATATTCTTCAATATCCTGTTGTCAGACAAAGGCTGTGTATAACGATTCTGAGTATCTCAATAAACTTGAAAGTTGAAACATAAACTGTTTCCTTAGATGTTGACTTATGTGTATGTAACACAGACATCATCTTGTTTAATATCATCTCTACAAAAAAGGGTTTCTATTGGACAATTTAGATTTATGTTTTACAAGATTTTATTTTTAATCTGAAAAAAATTAACGAGATCGATCCATGGACTAATTCAGTGTCATCCTTACAGACGTGAACTAATTAAAATCTATTTACATAGTGATTCAACTCAACTCATAAACTTAAATCAAACTAATTAAATAATAATTGATTATAAAACTTAATTAAGTATATTCATTTTGTATATATAAATGATATTTTTAAAAATTAAAAAATTTCTTAAACTATATAAGAGTTCTATTTTTTTTTTCCGAAAACAAATTAATTATAATAATGTTGGAGTTTTTCTGATTGAGTTGTACCAGATCAAATCTCTCCTAAAACAAATCATTAATTTTAGGGACGTGATCACCTGTATGAGTTTTATTATTTCAACCCTGTTTCAATTCATCTTATCTACATATTTATGTGATTATTTGTGTCAATTTTACTGTTCCAACTTTATTCCAATTTATCTCATCCACATATTTATATATGGCACATGTGATTTCATTTGTTAAGTTCAGGATCAACTAATCATATTAGAGGGACGGTATAATATCATTACTTAATCATTGCTAATAATTGGCATTCTTCGGTTCATGATATTAAAATACTTACGAAGTTGAAATGGTAAACTATAACATAATAATCCCTTTTGGGACAGATTGTTTTTGAAATTAGGAATAATAAGCCCTTTTTTTTTAACCAATCATTACATTAGGAGGAGTTTTTTTTTTTTAATTTCAAGATATGATAATATTAAGTCAACCCTAAATCCTATTCGTCTTCCTGGAATTAGAATAGCTAATTTCACATATAACTTAGTCATCTCTTTAGGAATTTAAAAAATCTTATAGTGCTCATGCCTAATGAAAACGGTTGACCTTAGGTTTTTTTTTTCCCAAGTCCAACAACTATTATATAGTGTTTATTATTCGATCGGAAAATAAATCAGTAAGATAATAGGTTTAAAGTTTAAAAGGTTCAATTAGTTAAAGAATGAAAAATAATTGAAGAAGATTATCTTTCTACATTGCAAAATTTAAAGTCCAATTAAAAAAGAAGGCTGTTAAATAAAAATTAATCAGTTTATTTAGTTTATAAAAACTGATTAGTTTTAAAAAATAATCAATCAATTAATAAATTGATTGGTTCTTAACCAAAAAATTTTTTAACTAAATTAAATCAAAAAATTAAAAATTGAATTGAAAAATTAGTCGGTTCAAGATTTTTATAAATTTAGTAAGTAAATTTTTTTTGATCATAATTATTAAAAATTGGTTAGATAGCTTTTTTCTAAGATTAAAACTTCTCTACTGAGAACAGCTGTTTTGCTTACATAGTACTCATGAATCCCAGTTCTTTCTGACAGCTGACTGTAGAGTTAATTTAATTTTCTTGTAGCTAACAAGAAGACATAATTGGTAATAAATTACTGAACTGTCACTAACTTGAGAGAAATTAATGAATGTGTATGATAGGAACCTGATAACTTCAGAAAGAGTTAAAAACCTGACCATTATTCATATAATATCCAAGAACTGGGTTAGGTTACGTTAAAAGCTGGAAGCTGCGCTAAGAGCAGTCAAACATGATTGTATCAGAATTTATGTGGGTAAGATTTCTGGTTTGGTTACCTTGCGCCTATTATGTTTTATTAAATCTTATATATATATTTATATAGACCCTACGTAAATGTATAGATGAGATTTAATGGAACAGAGATAGAACAGAGTATCTGGAACAGAAGATTTGATGAGAAATTTAAGAGATAATGCATTACATCCCATATTATTTTGGATTATATTAAATAAAATTTTTGATTTATAGAATTATTTTATAAATCATATATTTCAATTAAATAATTAAATAAATTAATGATTCAAAGTAAAGTAAGAGGTTAATTTATAAATTATAGTTTTTACAAAATACATGTAATATTAACATTAAATATAAACTAATCAAATATCAATAAAATCAACATGAATCAATTTAATTCGGATTAAGTTAATAATTTAAGATAGCATTATAATAAATTATTAATTTAAGTCGTATATAATTAATTCGGTTCAAAGTTAAGAGTTAAGTTAGATCGTTATATAAGTAATATTTAATTAATCTTGTGATATATTTATATCATATTTAATAATTATTTTTTTACTGAAATTTAGGAGAATGAATTTGAAAAAATAAAATTTAGAAAATGTTTTTTGAAAATTCTAAGGCATTTAAAAAAAATCTTAAAGAAATGTTATAGAAGATATTTATGTTTTTTACCCAATAATTGCATAATAAACCCAATAGTGTTAAAGCTTATAATAAGAAACTTAAATAACCAAACCATGTAATTATTTATTAATGATTACAATTTGAGAATGAGTTAATTACAATACTAAGCAGGGCGGTTGGTTATGTATTATTAACGGGATCAATTCTCTTGTTCTTGTTTTCGTGTGTCACACTATACCCTCTTTATCCATCTATCTATTAATATTTTATTGGATGGATAGATGAAAAGAAGCACAAGGTGACACACAAAAACGAAAACAGAAACAGCCACCCTGTGCTCGTTATTAACACACTAAATTACGAATTATCCCTCTAGAAGTCATTGATTATTAAAAAAATAAGTAATTTGATATTTGACATGACTTAAATAAAAAGTAATATATTATTTTGTAAAAAATGTGATGATGCAACTTCAGTGTCCACTTGTCTCATTGCTAGTCTCTATGCTGCTTTTGCCTGGGAATCAAACTTCAGGCTCAGGAATTGCTGATCAAATCTTGGAATCTCTCTAACAACTTGAAGGGTTTGTGTGTGTTGGAATGGAGACCATTTACAAGATGACGAAACCCTACTTTTGCACTCTTTTGTTACTTTGTATTATTAATATATCATTGTCAATGCCTATCTAATTAAATAAATAATTATCATTGCAAAGGTCTTTTCTTCTTTTTTTTTATCTTTTATCATTTTGTTGGGTACCGACATTCGATTTCTATAATATCAAGTTTCACATTCAAGCAGATTGTAGAGTTGATTACATTAAATTCTTATAATTTGACTTTTTATTTTAATTAGCATATTTAAAATTATTTTCTATTATATAGTATTATTTAATTATACGTAATTTTTTTATTATGTTATATTAAAATTTTATCTATTTTTTACTTAAAAGAGTATTATTATGTACAAGTAAGACTGCGTACTATCAAATCTTCTCATATTTTGTGTCTTAGCGAGACTTTAATTAGATGTTGAAAATTACGATACTCCTTTTTTTTAAGATTTTGCTTAAAACGAAAATATAAAAAACAAAGAAATCAAAGTTGGGTTCTCAACCACTTAATATGTTTATATTGAAATCAATAGGTCAATGCTTTGTTGAGATTGCTTGAGAATCAAAATTCATAATCATGAGCAAAAACGTAGAATGTCAAAGCTATATATAATAATAATAATAATAAATTTACAAATTTAAAATATAATTTACGTAATCAATTAATTAACAAATATTTAAAAATCCATAGCTGTCGGATTGATGCCAGACAAATCGGCATATTAGCTAGCTAAGAAAAAATTAGTTTATTAATTTATTTTTGCTGGACTAATTATCATAATTAATGCAATGCAATGCAGTTTTCGTGCAAATCTGGCCTTCTATCTCGGTCCCCATGTGTATGAACACCTTAGACAATAAATTGTTCCTCCTAAAGACATGATTAAACCAAAAATTTAGAAGTACTTTAAAACTGGATCCAAATTAAATCGATAATGTAAGAAATGTAAGGTTTAAAATTTTAATTGGTGTTAGATCGTTATAAAATAGATATAGAAAAAGCCCGCACGGAGTAGTAGAATCTTTGGTGAAAGGCGTCTACTATATCGGCGCAACTTTGATCGAGTTCGGTGTGAGGCGTAGATCACTATTCTTGAAGTCTAGCAAGTGGTATCATTTGATTTGTCGATATTCAAAAAAAGAAATAAGCAAAGTTCTATCGCTGAGTGAGAAATGAAAAATTCGTGAAAAGTTGTAATCTCCACCGCAAAATAGCACACCATCACGTCTTCATCGATGTTGTTTTTCGACTGGAAGACCGAGAGCTCGATAGATCAACCCTTCTATTTTTCCTTGTCTCTCGCATGTAAAGCGAGTGATAGCTTAAGAAAGCAGCAAAATCAGCCCACGGAGAGGTGATATTTCTTGAAAGGTTTAAAATTTTAATTAATATTAGATTGTTATAAAAATAGATATATAATTAAGATTAAATAAAAATGAAGAATGAGACTATTCTTATTCATCGAAGAAGTTGAAGTTTAATTGAATAATGAAATTATTAGATAAAAATTAATTGATTTATTCTAATTTATAAAAATCAGTTAGTTAAAAAAATTGAACTGGTATGTTTTTAATAACAATAATTATTAAACTAAATCGAACAAAAAAATTGACCGATTCAAGATTTATGCGGTTAAACTGATCAGATCAGTTCGTTTTTTTAATCATTGAAATTTATTGAAACTAGCCAATCTAACAAAGGGAAGGAACATTACCTTAAATTAAGGTTATTAAAGTTAATCTCCCAATTCAGCTTGTTAAAAAAGTGATAAAATGAAAAGAAAACAAACTTAATTAAGACTTGATAACAAAATGGCAACATTACATTCGTAACATTCAAACTAGACTTGTTATATAGTCATATTTTAGGATTACAATGACTCTTTAATCATTACTATATAACCTGTCAATGACTTCACAAATATTCCAATGCTTTGGTCATTTCATAGTAACTTGTCATTTTCAACTCAAGTGTACACATATAAGTAACAAGCTCTAAGTGGTCTACTATCAATTCAAGTTGGTTAATCCATCCAATTTCACAATACTTTACTTCTAGTGTCATAAGTCATTTTTCTTTTCTGATTAAATTGGTCAACATCTACTTTTTCCTTGGCTTTAGTGCTTGTTGTATTAGGAACATGCCAATATAATTATTACCAATATAGATTGTTATATCCCATGTGAATAAATGAAAGTTTAAATCTTTAGAATTTTATGTTTGCAAGCACTAAGCTGTAGCAATCTATTATCATAGTCAATCCCTTATGATTTGAAATTGGAAATTGTTAAAATATAATTTGGACTGCCACTAATGAGTAATGAAAGGTGTGTGTTATATGTTTGATGAAATGTGACACTGGAGAACACTATGAATACAAGAACCTCAATATTTTGAGTTGAGCTTAATCGAATCACACTTTGGCATGTAGAAGAACAAGTTGATAGTAGATTAAAGTAAATGTAATCAAATCTTAATTACCAAGAGAACTTCAAAAGGTTAAGAGTTCACAAATTAAACTGACCTAACTAAACTTAAAATCAAACAAACCAGTTCGATTAATCGATATTGTTTTGATATCAATTAAGTTCAAACCACAAAATTAAGGATTGGGTTGAATGAGTCAAAGGCAGCTCGATCTCAGCACGATCAATTGACATCCCTACAAAAAAGGTCTACGTCTCTCATGTTCCATATCCAAACCCTTGGTAGGTTATTGGCCAGAAGCTCTAGGGGAAGGCACAAGGCTAAAGGAAACTGGACTAAGGAAAAAGGCAAGGGTTGAAGCATAAAACTCAAGTTTTAAGTTCACTTCCGCCATGTAGCTTCTGAGCTCGGCTGCTGGTGCTGAGCTAGTTTAGACAAGATCCCATGCAAGCAAGTTTGGAACAAGAGAACTACCATAGTCATGTAATCCAATCTTGAAAACACCGAACATGCGATAGAAAAAGAAAAAACATAAATATGGCATTGATTTCATCAAAACAATGATGATCATGCTACTTAAATAGTTTAGGCAGATGCCAAAAATCAAAGCACTCCTCTTCATCCTCTCAAGAGATTTCTAAGGATGCCACTCAATCCAGCATATCTCTTCGTCAATTGCAGCGACATAAAAATATGACTACATACAAAATTCCAAGCCCAAACCCTATAATCGCCCCTTCAACAAACGTGATTACAAAAACAAAACAAAGGGAATTCCTCTACTACATTTAGTTGATAGCAGTACCAGTTTAACAGCAATGTCGTATTCCCTAAACTTCCTACCCTAGTGTACTGAAGTTTGAATCATTCCAGTTGCAATCTGGTTACAGAACAGATATAGTCCAAAAAAGAAAAACTCAGCCACTAAAGATGTCAATTCCATGTAGTGCAAGTCATGATCACATACGCAGTTTAAATAACTATAAATTATATCATGAACAGCCACCGTAGTTTCAAATCTCAGTATCCATCCCTCCTGTGACCCCTTGGAATGAAAGAACCACCATAGATATGCAAGCTCGAATCAATAAAATTTAGGTAGTGATCATATTGAACTGGAATCTTGACAGCTGCTGAGGTATGGTTGATATAACAGGGCCGTATCTCTGTCACCAAGCAAGATACATCATAAGGACACTGGAGGATTAATGACACTGACTAAAGCACAAAGTAAGAATCAAGTTTGCCACGAAGAAAATTTGGATGGCAAAGATATGGAAGCAACCAAGAATAAATTTAAAAGAGCGTAGTCTCTTATTTCCAAAGAGAAGCTTTTAATTAACATATAAGATATTCACTAATCTCCTTTTGATGCATCCACCACTCTCCTTTTGTATTTAATAAACCAAATCTGTAATTGAATTGAAACTAAACAAAATAACAAAATGTACAAGATAATCAGATTTATAATTTTAACTAATTAAAAAAAGCATACCTGCACATTATCATAGAGTTCAAACAAAGGGACAGCAAGAAGTTTCAAGTTTTTCGGCACAGCAAAATATTCCCTTTCAGACAAGTGAACAAGGAAAAGCTTCTTGCACTCCTACATCACCATGAATGGGGAGAAGAGTAATAAGCACCCTTAGAACTAAGTCACATGTAGAAACAAGAAAACCAAGCAAAAATTCCCCCCCAAAAAAAGGAAACCAAGCAGAGAACTTATACCTTTGGCTTTGTAATGTGGGGAGGGCAATAAGGATACATGATGGTCTCAAAGTTTGGCCTCCACCATATGGCCACACATTCACCAATCTGCAGAATAGGCCAAAACCACAAGGAGTGTTCATTAGAAATGCCATAATATACTAAGAGAAGTACCCATTGAGCTTGAAGAATGCAGAGAAAAAGCCATCCAACAACAGTTCCAAAGGCATAAACTCTTCACATACAAGGCACATAAGATAGCATCTGTTTTACAACTTAATTTTTGTATCATTTATTACACAGTTTTTGACATTTTTCTCAAATAATTGTCCTAAAACATCAAATCTACCCTAAGACCTGAATAACGTAGGAGAACAATACCTGCCAGTCTGGAACTAGAGCAGGTGAACTAGCACCAAGCTTGCTGGTCAGCTTCCTCTTTAAACCCTCAATTTCTGTTAAGATATTCATGAATGACATAAGAAATACAAATTTAAAAATTGAAATGGATCTCTTCTTAATACAAGCACAGCATAGAGAACAAATATTGTGGTAGGAAAGATAGTATTGCAGAAAAGACAGAAAAAAGTACCGTTCTCTCCTGGCTTCAGTCGTCCACCAGGAAGTTTGCAGAATGTATTTCCGATCTGTAGAAGTAGTATGTGGGGGTGATTATGCTCTTGTACCTACAACATCAAAATTGTATTTGAGCCAAGAAAAAGATGAAAAATCTCCAAGACATTTATGATGGATCTGATACAAAATGAAATTTCCAATATAACATAAGGACTGAAGAAAGTGAAAAAGGGAAGAATATGAAGCAATGATAGCTGATCTCAACATACAATATTTGTTCCAATTCTAACATGCTGCAAATTATTGAATAATCCAACACTAAAAATATATTTCCATGATACAACTGAATCGATCCAATAAAGAAAGCTTTTCAAAAATCTATTCCTCAGCAAAATGATTGCTGCATTATCTTGTACCAAAACAACATCTACAAGAATGACGAAGTTCTTTAGTGAATATTGACTGCAGTTCTGCAGCCACTTAGGCTAAAGATCACCGACATAGACTAGAGATCAAACCAGCAAAATTGCTTCCACACTTGTCCTCATCCCCTCCTTCATGTAGCTGAATCACAAAAACGAAACAGTGCCCATCAGAATCCGAGCAAAATTAAACTCCAAAAAAAAACCACACACCTCCAAAAAAACCTAGCTGACACTAACAAATAACAAACAGATTCGGGATTTGAAACTCAAATTCTCGCCAATTAACTAGCAAACTAGCGGGGCATTTACATAATCTACCAAACAAATAGTAACAAAAGTAGGGTTTATCTGGGGTTTACAACTGAGCTAATAAAGAGAACGAATTGTGAAACAAAAAAAAAAAGGAGGGAAAAGAAACAAACTTGACTTTCATGCGAGCGAGACGATCCGCGACGGAGGTGTCTTTCTCCATCTTGGGCTCTTTGGTCCCAAACGTGTAGCTCGACAACGGGTACGTATTTACCAGCGGCGAGCTCACCATTTCTTTTCTTCTTTATGGTTCTCCCGCTGATCTGTTTCTCTTCCTCTCTCGCGATGGAAAGAACGAGAATAAAAAGGTGAGATTTCAAATGAAATTGGCACCAAAATCTGAGCTAGGGCTTGTTCTTCTTGCCCTAATTGTGCTATTAATTATTGGGACAATTCTCACGTAATTAGAGAATTTTTTAGGCATCCTGACCGTTGGATCAGGACTTCATGGGGTTAGATCTAACGGTATGATTTCACTTAGTTTTGACCGCCTTGTGTATAGTTTTGACCGCCTTGTATATTGCCCTTTTTCGTAATTACGTTTTCTTTTTATTTTATATTTTCGTTTTCCGTATTTAAAACCATATAATAATTTGCTAATTAAATTTTTAAATAAATTATTTAGTAATTTTATGAGTTCAAGTTTAATAAAATTTCAACTCAAATAAATCGATAACAAATTTTAAGACACTTCAAATATTTAAAAAATATTAAAAATGAATCTAAATATTTGTCACCAATTTAAAAACCATCTCTTCTATATGAAATTTTGAAGTTTGATTGGGAGGGGTCACCTCCCTTTGTAAGGCCTTTTGGGGAGGCGAAATGGTTCAGAGCCCGTTGTGGTCTCGCCATCGTCGTGAGCTTGCCCGAATGATAAAGGGACTCGGCCATAGAGGTTGGTTGGTTAAATCTGTATCTGTCGCTTCACAAGGCCGGGGAGGGGGGGAACCGCTCAGTGGTATCAGAGTCATATTTCGTGTCTTAACGACGGTAACATTATCTCTTGAGCAGAGTGAGTAAGGAGAGAACCATAAGTAATGGAAACATTACCCAATGACCGTATTCATTTATCTTCAACTTTGTATATGTCTAATTTACCTTCTAGTGTAAAGTGTGTGTTATTTAATCACATAGAAAATCTTGTAGAAATCACTCATGTACCTATAGAAAATCGTGTTTGTAAGTCTTCTTTACCTTTATTGAATCCGTACAGTATATATTGTCGTGATCGTTCTTGGACGAGAAGTATTCATACAATATTGTCTACCTCTAGACCTAAAGTCAAAGAAATCATCCAGAGTTTCAGATTGGAACAATGTGGTCTCAGATCTACAACAGTAGAACAATACGTAAAGCTTGAAATCTCTAAAGAGTTGATCTCTCTTTGGAGGGAACAAAATCATACACATCTTCATGTTGGAATTATACGCCTTGTTCTCGCACTTCATGGAAGAAAGGAAATACTTGCTACAACCAGGATATCCCTTCTAGACACTGCCTATACAACATACCAGAATGCCTTGATTGGTACCTTGTTGACAACACTCAATAATGGAAGTGTCATTCTGACCATAGTACCTGATTTCAACATCCGGTTAGATAATCCCACTTTGTCCAAACGTCTACAAGTTCAAATCTAGATAAGTGGATCAGATCAAGATCCTATAGCCATCATGGCTACTTTACATTACCAGATGATCTATCGTCTACAGAATCATGCTTTGGACTTCAACTTTCCTAATTCCACTTCCAATGCCCTTTATATAGTTGCTAATCGTTCCAATGATCAGACTACTATCATCCAGATCCCGAAGCAATTACCAGCACAGGAGCTTGAAAAGTTGATACCTACTTAATAGATCACCAACTACCAAAAGGTGTTCCACGCGCCTTATCGACACTCTTTTCATACTACAACTCCTCCGATTCTGAGGACACTCAAAGATGGAACGATAAAGTCCATCTATGTGAAGCCCAATGAAGATCCATCCTAACCTCCTACTCTGGGGCAATCTTTACGATCCAACTCGTATTTTCACATACGGAAGGTAAATCTGGTCCTCCTATCCATTATTTCAAATCTAATATAGATCCAGTTTATGTCAGTCATCATTGTAGACATTTTGTATGGAATGTCAACCCATCTATGTATGAACTAGATTGTGAAATATGTCTCAATCCTGAGTCAGATAGTGATGATGATGATGAAAGATATGCCAAAAGGAGAAGGAAGAAGAAAAGGCCAAAATCTCGTTGTATGGCTTCTTAACAGTATCATCCACACAGAGATGATGCAGATCCAGATGATTTCAACAATCTTAAAAGTCTACAGATAGAAAGATCCAGACCTAGATCTCTTCGAGAGGTGCTGAAATCTTCTCCATGTCAGTCTAAGCCAGCAGTTCCTGCTATAACCCCTACTTCTATACCCTATATGATAGCTAAGCCATATGAGGAAGACTTTCCTTCTTTACATAAGAGTACTGATGAATCAACGAGGGTTGTTTATAATCCCTATATCTGAGCGACAGGAATCACTTCACAAGGAACACTTATATCCAATCCTTCCAATAAAGTTCTTAACTGGCAAACATTTAATGCAGTAGCATATAATAAAGTTCTTCAATGAATTGATTCTAAGCTGGATGGAATCAATCAATAAATATATGCTATGTAACACAAAGTCGACGCAGTCTCTAAGCAAATCTAACAAATGTATCAGTCTTATAAAGCACAGATTCAGTGACTTGATGCTGATCTTTGACATTACATTGCTACACATTATCTTGGACATGACTTCGACGCTAAAGTTCCAGAAATCTAGAAGATACAAGGGATTGTGCAACAAATGAAAGCTAATATGCAATCTGCACAGTCGAGGGCAGTTTATGGCTTATCCTCTTCATTATTGCCAAATACCCAACCAACATACCCATCTCCTATATATCAGACGTATCCAGAAGAAATTGACTATTCAAAGGTATTCAAGTTCAATTATCCTTTGATTAGACAGTATATCCATCCTCAAAAAACTCAAGAAAAACTTAAAAGGTCAAAACCAAAGCCAAAGCCTGTCCTAGTTCCTAAGCAACGAGTTTCTGAGCTATATAAGGTTCCTAAGCACCTTTATACATTAAATTTGAACCAGTTAATCAGTGGAGTAAGTCGTTACAGATTCATACACCTCCAACGTCTCTACCAAAAATTAAACCTTCCACCTCATCTCTTAGGAAGGTCAAAGCGCTACAGACAGAGTTCATCGCAACTCTTGCATCTACACATATTACAAAAGATTCTTATGCTCAATCAGATAATATGGAAGTTTATCCTGAAGCCTCTGTCCCAACATCTGAAGTTTCTGCAACAATCTCTGAATCATCATCTGAACAGATATCTGAATCGTCTTCTGATTCCTCAGCACAGTTAACTGATCTATCAGAGTTATCTCAAGTTCTGATGACGATTCCTAATCCTACTAAAGTTGAACCAGAAATAGGTGAAGCAGAATCCACAAGTATTGAACCTTTCAAACCTAAACCAACACCACAAGCAACACCAGCTCAGTCAGCTGCACAGGCTTAAACCAAGCCTACTTTAGGACCTTAGTTTACTTTTAATGATCTACCTCCAAAGAAATGGAGAGAGCGAATGCATGAATTTGGGGTCTTGATAGATCTACAAATGACTCGACCTAATAATCCTTTATCGGATATTTTGTCTGAGTTTACATCTCATTTCATTGGTACTTTGTGAGAATGGTGGCAAAGTATTAATGACTATCAACGACTTCAGTATATCCAAGTCACTGCAGCAGGAGCATTTCTTGGAGTAATCCATAAAGAATTCATTAGTGACTTAAGAATATTTGCAATAAAATGTTGTTCACTTGACAAGTGTGATATTCAGAAGCATTACCAACGTATGACGGAAAGGTGCTATCTCTTTAATGGATGGAATGATGTTAATCCTCGTTATACTTTTATCTCATCCCTTCCAGATCAACTGCAACCAAAGCTATGAAGGACCATAATTTCTTTATAGAGAGATATGACAAATATATCTCTTGGAGAAATCTACCAGCTTGCTTTAGCTTCTCTTGATAAGTTATGTGATCAACCCTTATTCGAGAATATTATTAAGGGTGGTCCAGTCCTCAAAGAGGCTTGCAAGAAGCCTTATTTGTAAATCAAGTGCAAAGACAAAAGGACTTATGAGTGTCATAACAAAAAGAAAGCTCATATTCGACAAGTCTATCATAGAAGAAGCTCCGCAAACAAATGGAAGGCTACAAGCCTTTAAAGAAAACTTATGAAAGGAAGAACGACAAGAAAAGAATATTTGTTTGGTTCTTCAAGAAATCCTCTCATCGCCAGAAAACTGAACGATGCTTTCTCTGTAGACAACATAGACACTTTGCATGAACATGTCCTCACAAAACAAAAAGGATATCAAGTTGTTGAAGCAGATGCAATCTATTCTGCCCATTCATTCTTCCAACAACTTTGAAGATCTAATTGAAGAACAATATCAAGAAGACAAGGACACACAGTTTGTTGTATCAATCACAACTTCTGAATAGGGGTGAGCATTCGGGTAATTCGGGCTCAATTTTTACTGTTTAGGTCCGGCCTGAATTACCTGAAATTTATTTTATTTTACCCGACCCGAACCTGAAATTTTATTACCCGAATTTACCAGCCCTGAATATAAATTTTAATTACCCGAACTTACCCAACCCGAACAGCAAAATTTTAATTACCCAAACTTACCCGACCCAAATAACCCGAAATTTTAATTACCCGAACTTACCCGACCTGAATAACCCGAAATTTTAATTACCCAAACTTACCCGCCCCGAATAACTCGAAATTTACCGAATAACCAGAAATTTTCTTATGTTCTCTTCCAAAAATTACACAAAATAACTAACTGCTTAAATTACATTCTCATATCTCATATCTCACTAATAATATAACAAAATATTTCAATTAACTAGCATAATTAATTTGTTAATTCTACAAGAAAAAAAACAACCATGAAAAGTAGTCATTGTTGACTTGCTGCTGCTTTCTGAATGCTGATAGAGTATTGGAGTCTGGTAAATCATGAAAGTCATCAAACTTCAGGTAATCTAGGCTCTAAAGAAATTTGTGACAATTCTACATTAGAAGAGCATAAATCAGAGAATAAATAAATCATGAAAAATATCACAATGTATAACAAATTGAAATATTAAATAATAAAGCCATAAAAAAAGAAAATTACCATTTTCCAAAC